>VZTB01008899.1:325987-424508 GCA_013397245.1 Thryothorus ludovicianus | reverse complement strand
CGTGGGGAGGACGGCAAAGCAGGGCACGGCCACATGGCTTGGTTGGGCTCGGGCCGGACCGGGCCGGGCTATGCCGGGCTGAGCTGCTCGGGAGGGGCCGGCTCGCCTCGGCCCTCAGCCTCTCCCTTGTCGTAACCGTGCGGGAGGAGCTCCGGTGCCCGCCCTGGGACCGCGTCCCCAGGCACCCCCGCGGAGAGGCGGAGGGAGGGTGTCTGTCTGGCGGCTCTGACTGAGCGGGCTTGGCCGTCCGTGGCGGGCGGGAAGGGGCCGGGAGCCGGGGGATTCCGCCGTGCGCTTAAGGAGCGGGCTGCGGCGGCATTCCCGCGGCGGGGCGGTGGGTGCGCCGGGAACGGGGCTCGCCCTCAGTGAGCTGGGGCCGCGGGAGGGCTCCGGAGCATGGGGGGAGCGGCGTGCGCGGGCCTGCTGTTGTTTCCTGTGTGCTGCCCGCGGGGCCGCATCCCGCAGGGGCGGTGGGGAGCGGCCACGTGGGGCATGGCCGGGGGCTTCCCGGGCTCGGTGCCCACCTGCCGGGGTGGCGGGAAGGGGATGGGCCACGGGGGGAAGTCGAATTGGGCACCAGTCTTCTAACAGCGCAAGGAAGGGCTGGCAAGTTGCTACAGTGAGCATCATTGACAGTTATGCTAAAAGCTAAGCACCTGTTTTAATAATAGCTGCTTCATTTTTTTCCCCTATATGCTGTTTCCAATAAAATCTTGTTCTCAAATCGTGTCAATATCTTTAAGTATTGAGTTAAGCTCAACTGAGCTCCTTATTTTAAATGCTTTAGAAATAATGAAAGGGCTCAAATATCTTACTGAAAATGGTTTACCAGTACCTTCAGCCAAAACTTCACAGAGAAGCAGGAGGCCTCAGTGGATTACAGCGGCTTTTCTTTCTTTCTTTCTTCTTTTTTCATTTTGTTTTGTTATTTTGATTTAAAGTTGGAATTTTTTGTGGTGTTTTTGAGATTTGTTTGAGTTTTTATTTGGAAGAGAGACACTAAAGGCCGTATGAAGATTGATGTTTTCTGCATTAAAAAAATGCTGGTTTTGCTGCCTTGTCCTTTTAATGGAGAGTTTCCAAATCCGTTGCTTATGTTTATCTCAAGTAAACACACCAATACTTGTTAGGTATCCTTGTTTTTTTTTAACTAACAATACAAATACTTGTTTGAGGTTCTGCAAGGCTGTTTCTAGAGGGGAAGGTCCACCCATCACGGTTGATATTACTAGCAACCATCAGCTCTTGTGGGGGGGAAATATTGCAATTTTTTGTGATGTGAATGAGGAATACCAAATGAAAGACTTGGAAGACTGCTGTATGCTGTAGTTATTGGCACTAGGAGTTGACAATTGTGTTTAGCTGTGTAATGAAGCTTACAGGCTTTAATGTCTGTAAAGTGTAAATGATTGTTAGGGCTACAAGAGCTCGTGGATGCATTTCCCAGATTTTCATGTGCTTGGCCTGGATGATGTCAAAGTGATGATGAGGCACCTCATGGGAGTTGTCTGTTGGTGTCACAGATCACTGTAGCATCACTTGGTTCAGCACTTCCAGTTAGTGAATTTCACACACAGCATTGTTTAGAATAGTCTGTTGTTGCCATTTCTTTTGCTACCCTTTTTCTTCCACTGACTGATTCTCAGCAGGAGGGAGGTAGATATTACTGGAAGTTTTCACCTCCCTACCTTTTCAGTGTTAAGCACCAAAGTCATCTAGTGGAGTGCCATTTGTAACATCCTGTTTCTGGTGCTCCCTGCAGATTTGCAGGAACAGGCTGTTGTGGTTTAACCCCCACTGGCAACTAAGTACAGCTCACCCATTTGCTCACTTCCCCACACCTTGGTAGAGAAAGTAAAACTCATGGGTTGAGATAACCATTGAAAATTGAAATGAGGTAAAGTATAACAGTAATGAAACAGAAAGAAAACCAAATTATTCCAAATAAAATTGCTTACCACACCTGCAGGCTGGTAACCAGCCCGTCTGGTACCCAGCAGTTGGCCCTCCTGCTGGATAACTCCCCCAGTTTATTATATATTGGGCATGATGTTCTCTGGTATGGAATATCCCTTTGCCCTGTTTGGGTCAGCTGTCCTGACCATGCACCCTCCCAACTTCTTGTGCATCTGCTTGCTGGCAGCACTTGGGAAACTGAAAAGACCTTGACTTAGGATAAGCAATGCTCAGCAACAGCTAAGACACCAACTTACTATCAACATTATTCTCTCACTGAATCCAAAACTCAGCACTCTATCAGCTACTAAGAAAAAAATTAATTCTCTCCTAGCTGAAACAAGGATACCTGCCTTTGGACAAGGACCTTCACAGGTTCTTAGAGTTGGTTCTTTAAGCTTCTTGTTCATAGAACTGCTGGCATTTGAGGATAAAAACGTGACTCATTAAACTAAAAAGGCCTATTAAGAAGATGCAGGGAAATTGTTGACATTTGTTTGGGACTTTTTATTAACTACAGGGTGAGAGTATTGTGGATGTGTGGACAAAACCTAAACCATTTTGAAGTACGTAATTTGCATTCTGTCAACTACTTGCCCTGTAGTTAAATGGAGTACAGTCATTGAAGAACAAAAGACAATCCTTCTATTTTAAAGCCTGTGGATTAAATAAAAGATCAGTCTTCGCTCATAATTGGCATTCCAGAAGGTGAATCTTGCTTTAGGTGGCTACCCTTTTGATAACTCCCAAAACCCAATGGACACCCTCACCTCACAGCTCCATCTGCTCTACAAGTCCTCTCAGACCAATCATGCATTTATGCCAGAAAGCAGATGGTTTTTGGTATTTTTTCCTTGCTCGGGTTCTTTGTATGGATTCCTTACCAGGGCTTTGAAACTACATTCAAAATTGATAGTATTGTACTGTAGTGAAACTGATAATTTCTGGTAAGCAAATATTTCATATCTTGATAAGGCAGTGTGTACCAACAGAGATGTTCCCCTTCAATTACAGGTAGTGATGTCAATTGATATTATGGAG
Source organism: Thryothorus ludovicianus (assembly GCA_013397245.1). Taxonomy (NCBI): domain Eukaryota; kingdom Metazoa; phylum Chordata; class Aves; order Passeriformes; family Certhiidae; genus Thryothorus; species Thryothorus ludovicianus. The sequence goes on along the minus strand of VZTB01008899.1, from coordinate 421,511 downwards.
TTGCTTTGCAACTGCAAGGTTTGTATGCTTTTTGTTTTGGAAAATTGTAGGCAAGCAGATCAGTAATGTACTGCATGCACAAAGGAAACATTCCAGTCTGGTGATTAATTCTAAAAGCCCAGTGTGTTTTCTGCTATGTTTTTTAAGCTTAATGCTTAAAGCTTAATGTGTCTCTCTCATTTTAGAATGGAAAGAGTTTCTTGGTGTTGGATGAACAGAGATTCGCAAAAGAGATTCTTCCCAAGTACTTCAAGCATAACAACATGGCAAGCTTTGTCAGACAGTTAAACATGTGTAAGTTTCTGAATTTTTGCATTCTAGCACAGTTCTAAATCCTGTGCATAAAAGTTAAGTTATAATTTCCTTTGAGCAGTAGTCTTATGTTTTCTGCAACTAGGATACTGTCTTATCCTCAAAACTGGTAACAGGATAGTTGGGACAGTATACTTGGAATTTCTTAGCGTGGGTTTTGAGGTTTTTCCTTTCTTTTGTTTTTTTTAAAGATGGCTTCCGTAAAGTTGTCCATGTTGATTCTGGAATTGTCAAAATGGAGCGAGATGGTCCAGTAGAATTTCGGCATGCATATTTTAGGCAGGGCCGGGAGGACTTGCTGGAGCACATTAAAAGGAAGGTTAGTGGAAATTCAGGATGTGGAAAAACTGTACTATTAAGTATTGATGACATGTCAAGTTTAACTGCAGGATTGTGAGTGCAAGTAAGTTCGCAGTTTGCAGAAACAAACTGTCCTGATTTCACTTACCTTGAGCTTGTTTAAAAGATATTTTGGGGGATTTGACAAGGCTTTTTTTATCTTCTTTGCTGTCATTATAGTAAAGTTTCACAGGTGGCAAAAAAGCATGAGTTATGTAATATGACAATTTGCAAACGAGTATTAGAAGTGCTTTGCAAACGAGTATTAGAAGTGCAGAGCATGCTTTGACTTTACAGTGAGCAATATAAGAAACTGATCGTTTATGTAGCTTGTTTCAGAACAAAGCTACTGTAAGTGTTAGACTTTACACCCAAGAGAATGGAGCAAACCTATAAACGTGTTTGTTCTGCTTCTGAAATGTGTTCTGCTGTTATTGAGTCAAGTGGATATAGATGGCAAATAGAAATATGGCAAATTAAACTGGATGTCATGGTTAACCCCAGCCAACAGCTCAGCCGCTCACTGCCTCCTCTCCCCATGTCAGGATGTGGGAGTGAATTGGGAGAGTAAAAGTGAGAACACTCACTAATTGAGATGGAGGCAGTTTAATAAGTAAAGCAAAGCTGCACACACAAGCAAAGCCAAGCCAAGAATTCATTTACGACTCCCTGTGGGAAGGCAGGTGTTCAGCCATCCCCAGGAAAGCAGGGCCCCATCACATGTAATAGTGACTTGGGAAGGCAAATGCCATCATTCTGAACATCCCCCCAACTTCCCTCCTTTCCCCCCAGTTTTATGTGCTAAGCATGACACCGTATGGTATGGAATGCTCTTTTGGTCAGGTGGGGATAACTGTTCCAGCTGTGTGTGTGCCCTCTCAATTTTTTTGTGCAGCCCCAGCCAAATGGCTGATGGAGTGAGGTGAGAAGCAGAAAAGGCCTTGACCCCATGTGTAAGACCTGCTTAGCAGTAACAAAAACATCTGTGTATTGCCAGCACTGCAGCACAACTGTACAAGTCCAAAACACAGCCTCGTATTTGCTACTATGAAGGAAATTATCCCACGCCAGCCAAAACCAGCACAGAGTGATGTAATTGTCATCACCAGGTTATTGTGATGCAGTTATGATGTAGAGCACTTGGGAAAATGCCTGAAGAGTCTGAGTATACGCAAATGTTCATAACAACTAAAGCTAATGTGGTGACAGCTGTGTTTCTGGTTTTGGGGTTTTTTGGATGTTTGGTTTATTATTAAATTTGTAAGACCTGCTTTCAACGTTAGTAAGAAAATATACTTGATCTCCAAAAGAGAATAATAGTTAAGCATGAGGGAAATGTTGTTTCTGGATTCTAATCTTTTAAAGGTTTCTTCTTCAAGACCTGAAGAAAACAAGATACGTCAGGAAGATCTCTCTAAAATAATCTGCAGTGCTCAAAAGGTGCAAATTAAACAAACAACTATTGAATCTCAGTTGTCTCTCTTGAAGAGGTAAGTTGCTTCGTCAGTGTCTGATCCTTAATGCCGAGGAATTGTGATACTATGTACTGGACAAAGACCTAATTCTAGATGTATCTTGATTTCTGGTTGCCTAATTTCAATTATTGCTTTATGAACATTAACTTCAATAGAAAAATTGCTTTAAAATAGAGTTTTCTGATACTATTAAAAGTAATAGGCAATGCTGGTGTTTGCAGAACTGTCTAGTAGTAGGCAAATAACCTTTCATAATAGTTACATATACATGCTGAGTATTTAAATCAGCTCTTAGTATGCTGGTTTTTGCCTTCGCATGTGAAGTAGTTACTGTATTTTGTTTGAGGCAGAGTTTGGTTTGTGCAGTTTGCATATAATACTTTTGAACAACAATTAATGTCTTTGCTCATTGTTGTTTTTTTTTTCCTATTGTTTTTGTCCTGATTTCCCCCCCCTATTTAAAATTGTGGAAGAGTTAATACTTGTGAAAATGTACTCAGAAATCTAGTTTTGAAATTTATTAGTTACCTCATTGACAATTGAAAATCCAAATATTGAGTTTTTTAAGAATTTAATTACTGCCTGCTTAGAAATTATGATTTATTCTCAACAGTTAGAGGGACGTCTGTCACAAATTACTTTATCATTTAGAATATGTAGATACAGACAAGATAAAGGAGCATAAGGTCATACACTGTGAGTCACATCACCTCAATAGAAACTGTAAGAATTTCTATTTCTTCTTCTAGTAGAAGGTCTCATGATGGTGTACCTGTATGGCAGAGGTCACTGATTAGTTCAGGTTTTAAGAAGCAAGTTCTCTCATTTCTAGACTTCAGTTCTAGTGATTTGAGTGGTAGAATCTTCAGAGGCAAACTTCTTTTCCTTAAGCATAGTCTTCGTTAGAATCTGGCCAGTATGCAGTAAAAATTATGTTTGCCCTTCTGAGATCCTAGATGAATTTGGATTGAAAGGAACCTCAGAAGGCCATCAGGTCCAAACCACTGCCCAGAGCAGGGCTGGCTTTGGCTGAAATGCAGCCAATTGCTAATGAGCTGACAGTAGAGATGTGAGCACAGTGGTTGGTCTTTGACATCCATATTGTCATCCCATCAGTTTAAAGTGATTTATGTAGAAACTAGGGCTAAATCAAAAGACCTGGTCCTACAAAACATGTTGATAGTGAAAAAGTTGAGAAAGTTCAGAATCCCTAAATTCTGCTGTTAATTTTATGATGGAACTGTATTCTTAAATTGTATGTTGGACATAGGAGCAGTCTGAGTAGTGAGTAGTACCCTGCATCACACTGCATATGAATTGCTGTTTCTGAAAACTTAGTTTAAGATTTTCTAAAAATGCAAACACCAATGGAGTTTGCCTCTTTGTGTTGAAAATTAAATACAAAGGAGAAGGAGGGTGATGTGTTGTCTGCCCATATTTCATTGAAGCTTTTAGTTCCCATTATCTACCTCTTAATATGACAAACACTGTTGGAAACAAGGCTGGTGGTTACAATATGGCAGTTTTTACATTGTCTCAGTAACTAGAGTCCTGTGATTATTTGAAGAAACAAAGTTTCTAAAATGGCAGTGTTTCATGAAAACTGCTACCTCTGACATGCTCCTTTTATTTTTTATGACATAACATGCCCATTACTGGAGTTAATAGATATAACTGTTAAATGCTGATAGTTAATTTTTAAATGTTGAATGTGTAGGTAATGATTGGAGTCAAAATTGGGATTTTTTTTTTTTTTCCTTTAAAGCAGATGGAAATTCTCTGCAGGCTGTTTGTGTTGTTTGGGTCTCTGTTTCATAGTTACTTTCCAAGGCTGCTTGCTGCCTGTGTGACACTCCCACACCAACCCCCAGTCTAGAAACACATTTCAAAGAGTTTTAATCAAGTCACTGATCTTCAACAAAAATTAGTAACTAGTTTTAGTGTGACTTAAATCATCATTTTTAAACAGAGAGAATGAATCTCTTTGGAGAGAAGTGTCAGAACTGAGAGCAAAACATTTGCAACAGCAGCAAGTTATTCGAAAGGTAAGGCTTTGTTAAAGTGTCACGTGTGCTTGAGTGAGTGCTTCTGAAGTAGGAATGCTTTGCCATGTTAACCTTGCTTTGCCCTCACTCAGCTTCTTATAATGTCAAATCTCTCTTTAACAGAAAAAACAGCAGGGTGGTATATGATGAGCATTAGTGATAGTGATACAAACATTAAGGGTATTTTATTGCATAAGAAGTAAATAAGGCCGAAATCTTGTAAACATTTTTAAAGAAAGAGGCTCAAGAACATCCTACATCAGTCTTTAAGTTACCCTTAATATGGTCCATCCATTTTTTATTATTTTGAGACTCAGATGTCTAATTCTCTGTCAACTGATCTCACGAGAAAGTTTCTCACTGCAAGAATTAGAAGATTCTGTACTGGGAATTCACTGCTGTTTCACTTAACTGACCCACTGACTGTATATTTCTGGTTACCAGAGGAATAGATAACTGAGTGGAACCTATTGATATGTTAACTTAGATGATTTAACAGTTAGATTTATAATCTATCAAAACTGATATAAATGCATAGAGTTTATAGATCTGTTTTTTTAACATATCAGAAAGGGCATCACAGCAAGGAGCCTTGTAGCAGAGACTTACTGAGGTTTCTTTCCTGGTTTCTTCAAGCCAGATACATGCATTAAAGCCTTAGATTTTAAAAATAAGGGAAGGAAGGCTAACATTTCATAAGGAAAGACAGTTGATGAATAGTGGTAATTGTACGTGTAATTTTTTCTGAATCTGTCAAAAATGCCTTTCACCAGAATCAGTATTTACAGATACAGGTTATGTACGTGGTCCACATCACGAAATGCCTTTTGTCATTGCTAATTAGAATTCTTTTCATCATTTGTTGCTGCATGTCTGTCTTTGTATTGTATGATGTCATGTAAAAGCTGGCTCTTATCACCTGCTACTGAAAAGTCTTTCTTTAACAATTGAATAACTATTTAGATATTATCAGCACTGGCTTTTACCTTGAATTTTAGGTTTTCTGAACAGCTCTGTATAAAAGTTATTATACAAAGGAATTGTTTTGCTGTTTATGTATAGATTTTGTTATGTCTTTGTACTCAAGAGAAAGAATTACAAAGTAGAGCAACCAACAATAGTGTTCTCTCCCTTACAGATTGTACAATTCATTGTTACTTTGGTGCAGAATAACCAACTAGTGAGCCTAAAACGCAAGAGGTAAATATGGTGTTGAAAACTTTCTGTCCACTTGATAAACTGACTGGCCTTGTTGACTAATTACCAAAGAGGTAGGTTTGAGATGACCTCCTTCCTTTACTCTTTCTGATGTAGGCCTCTACTTCTGAACACTAATGGACCTACAAAATCGAATGTATTCCAGAAAATTGTGAAAGAACCAGCTGACAGTAGCCACCATGTAAGTTTCCTGTTACGGGTACTCACTTATGATGGAGTGCAGGTGGGCAGATGGATCAAATTCATTGTTGTATGGAGACTATAATGCAGCTGTGTACTGAGAGCTGTCAACTTGTAGAATTGATAGGCTGTATTGTTTCCTTTCAGAAATTAAATGTGTTGATAATCACCACTCACTTTCCAACATAAGCATGTATAAACCAGATACTTGTATTAAATGCACCTTGACATGGTCCTGCTGAAAGCAGTTTGCTTTTAAGGATGGTGTTGTTAGAAATAGCATGTATAATGTTGCATTGTTATCTCTGGGAACGTGGCATCCATGGCCACAAACAGGGACAAGGGTCCAGTGTGTTGCTCTGCAAGGCAGCATCCAACCCAGCAAAATCATGTCATGTTCCTGTTATATTTGAATGAGTCACACCACTGAAAGTTGTTTTCTTGCTGTCCAAATAATGATTGGTGAGGAAATCGTTAAAACAAGTGCTGTAGTATGGCACTAGAATTAGTAGCTTTATAACAAAGTACTATTTAAACAGCAGTGGTTTAATTTTTTTAGTTCTATTATCTGACAGTGCTAGTATAATTTTATTTCTGCACTTGTAGTATTTGCCAAATTCTTTTTCCTGTAGCTGTTATTGTCCAGCTTGTTTGGCTTTGTATGGCTTTTCCTATTAAACATATATCTGTACAAACAGTTTATAATCTCGAAGGTGTAGGAAAGTCTTAGACTTCATTAGCTGTGAAGCATTGTAAGATACAATGATAACTGTCAAAATGCTGAAGCTTGTGGTCCCTCTGTGTTCTGACTCTTCTAAAAATAATTCTCAGGTACCTCTCAACAGAAATGAGGGCTTAAAACAAAGGGAACAGATATCAGATGACATTGTTATTTATGATGTCACTGAGGATGTGGGTGAGGAAGAACTTCCCATGGCTGATGAAGAAAATCTTCCTGTTACACCAGAAACAAGTGAAGATACCACTTCAGATTCTTCCAAGTAAGAAGTCTCAAGAAGCGTGTGTTGACAAATGGCTTTGTGTTGTATAATATGCACTAATTCAGCTATCTTAGATAAGTGGTTAGAATTATTCAGTACTCCTGCACATATAGAAACTTCATCTGTGAATTCACACTAACTTTTGATGTATTGACCTCTGGATTTGTTCCAAAATAGTTAATTGGCTGTTGGAGTTTTAATATCAGGAGGATAGATAGAAACTGGTGAAAACAATATGTATTATTGCCTAATAGTTAAATATATTACAGCCAGAGTAAGAGAAGTCTTACATTTTGGTTATGTGTACAGACAGAAACGACTTACCCTGTTTTTGCAGGTTTTTGTGGAGAGTAATTTACATGTGGTGTTTATCAGGGTTTGGTGTGGTCTTTCCATTAAGCCAGTTAATTTCAGAGTTCTGGGTTTTTTAGTCCCAGTTGGTTTTTGAGATTATGTTCCTTCCTGTCTGTACTCCAGTACTACAAAAGTTGTTCATCTTTCAGCTATAAGGAAGTTGAAACTTTGTCCAGGGATTTAGATGCAACTGTCTTTTTGAGTTGCATTGGATTGATAAGGCCTGTATTATGCCTCAAGGAAAAAAAAAAAAACCAGCTTAATATTTGTAGCTTATACTTGATTTGACACCATTGTTCTTGCTCAGCTGATGCCTGAGAATGCATTGTCTGATAGAAAAGTTTCATGAGAAAAGGGCTGTGAGAGAGAGGCAACATAACTAACAGCTTCTTAAGGGTTAAGAACCAGAATAGGGATGAAAGCAAATCAGCTGAAGCTCACTTGGTCTTCAGGTTTCATTCCTGGTATGCATAATAAGGTTAACTACAAACCTGTAGACTGGGATGCTTTGTTATGGGTGCTTGAGAGTTGATGCTGTTCTACAGGAAATACTAAAATACATACTGTCTGTCAGGTTTGATGACCTTGTGTGATTTGGTTCACTTTGTACATACTTCACATTTATATGCAAGCTTATAGTTGTTCTAATGAGTAAAGTGTTGATGCTGCTGTAGCTCTTTAGCAGTTGATTATTGGCACTGGCACAGCAGTGTCTGCTCACTGAGCTGCAGTAATTGTCTTGATCACTGCAGAACTGTATCAATGGAAAATAGATATTTTGAGTATCTTGCTGTGTTTAGTATTAAAAAGCAGTAGAAAAGCTTTTTTCCCCTGATTGAAGTGAGAGGTAACTAAACCTGTGGAATACCAGTTTCAATGTGTATGAAATGCTGTAATTAATTTATCTTTCATTACAGCTGTAGCTGTAGCTACCATTCTCCTGATATTGTAATTGTGGAAGATGATAATGAAGATGAATATGCCCCTGTAATTCAAGGGGATAAAAGTACTGAATCAGTTGCTGTCCCAGGTAATGATCCAGGCTCTGTCAGTGACAGCACAAGCCCACTCATGTCAAGTGCTGTACAGCTGAATAACCAGTCAACCTTAACTGCAGAAGACCCAGTTTCTGTGATGGATTCCATACTCAATGAAAATGGAGTAATTTCACAGAATATAAATCTTCTTGGAAAGTGAGTAGTCTGGTCTTTTGTTTTTTCAAGTATTAGAACTGATTATTTGACTGAAGTAGAAAGGACTGAATAGCAGTTTCTACTGAGAAGTTTAAATTTACAGGCCACTGTTATTCCAGCCAGTTTCTGAAGATCCTTCTATTTTAAGTATTTTAAGATGCGACCTCTGTTTTTCACTGTTAAGTGAGTGAGTTGAGGTGTTTAATCTGGCAGTGTAATATTGTAGAGATTGTTTAAACTGTCAGGATTTATTTTTGTCACTCCTGCAGGTGGATTAGGGCTGTGTCAATGCAAGAATTGCATCTCTGCTAATGTCATGTAATAGTGTTATGTTGATGTGGTGTGATACCTATTCCAGAGCACCTCTCTGCTGACTTGGGTTCTCCTCTAAAGAGACTAAAAAATCTTCATTTTTATCCAGAGGTCATTTCTTATGAAAGAGTTTGTTCTAATTCTGGTGAAGATTTTAGATGCATGTAGTACATCCATGTAAAGCTTACTTAAGGATTTCTCTTACTTTATTAAGGGATACAGCAATAAAATACTGTTTGCCTTCTAGAGTTGAACTTCTGGATTATCTGGACAGTATCGACTGCAGTTTAGAGGACTTCCAGGCTATGTTGTCAGGACGACAGTTCAGCATAGATCCAGATCTCCTGGTTGATGTAATTTTGACTTAAAGTATTTTCATAATAGGCTATAGAAAACGTTTGTGTGTTGTTGCTGTTTAATATGGACTTAAATCACAAATGATCTTTTTTTCCTTCCCTTTACAAAGCAAAGTTATAAATATTTATGAGTTTCTGGAGCACTGGTATAAATCTTAATGCTACACCACTGCTCAAGTGAATGCTTAAGAGTCTTATTGAACAACAGCTTTCTTAATGAAATAATGCTTATATTTGTTGTGAACTTAGATGTCAAGTTAATTAATACTCTTGCTTTGAAATAACCCAGCACATCATCTGTGGTCTTCTCAATGAACTGGGATTAAAAAGAACCTTTCTCCCTGTAGCAAGGCCATGTTGCTGGCTGGTGGCAGGGTGTTGTCTGCCATGACTCACGTCCCCTCCCTGAGGTGCTGCTCTGTCCATTTGTTCCTTAACCTGGCCCAGTGCATGAGGTTACTGGGCCCTGGTGACATGTGGCTGTTGAACCTGCTGGAGTGCCTGCTGGCCCCTCTCCCACTTCACTGAGGTCCCTCTAAAAAGCAGCGCTGCTCTCCACTTACTGATGATTCCTTCCAGCTTGGTGTCACTTGCAACTTAAGTTCATCTGTATTATAGACAGAATTATCCATGCAGCAATGTCAGAAGAAATTGGTGTTTTAAGACTGAAGCAAACTGTGTTAGATGCAATACAGGTTGTTTCTTTTGTGATCAGGGCTCATGGAATTCCTAACCATGGTGCTCCAAATCTAGATTTTCTTTGTAAAAGCAGTAATTACTGCTTTTACAGACTGTAAACAGACTCCAGTCCTCATAGAGGGTGGAATAAGTACAGGGGTTGTTTTCACACATGCAGAAGCAATGGTCATGTATTCCTAATAGCAAAACTGAGATACCTAAAACTTGATGTCTTTTTTCTTATTCAGCTTTTTACAAGTTCTGTGCAGATGAATCCCACAGATCATGATCATATCGCTAATACCAAAGTAAGTCTTAAATCCATTGCTCAACATACACAGTGCTGAGAGATGCAAAATTCACTCATCATTTGCTGTTTTCTTTACTGGAATCATGGCACTTCATGCTCCTTGTTTTAAGACTTGCATGAGAATAGGAAGACTGCAGGAAGAGTTCATCATGTTGGGCTTCAAACAGCAAAGGAAAAAGCACCCTAATTAGTAATGTCATTTAAAATTTGTATTACCTCTACATGTACCGGTCTCTTGACTTTTGTATCCCCTGAGATTTTTTTTTACTTGCAAACAATTATGCACTTCTATCAGAATGGTTTCATCTGTATTGGAAAAAGAAACATAAGCTGTAGAGCAAAGATGTAGCACTTTGAATTTGTCCTGTTCATTTAAAGCACTAGTTTTGGGTCTTGCTTTCTCAGCCAAGGTGTCTTAATTTGGGTAATACTGATTATGCTACTGCATCTTATCACAAATGAAAAAATATTTTTTATAGTAGTTGGTCAGCTTTTTCCCAGTGGCATTGGAACAGACTTTAAACATGTATTTTAAGACTTTGCTTTTGTTTCCAGACAGAGACAAAGGGAAAAGAAACTAACAAGAATAATGCTGATCCAGCGGCTTCACAGGAAACACAAGGTACTGAGCCCAGATCAGGTTAGTTGTAGTGATCTATTGAAACATTTCAACAGTTGAACATTCCTCTAAAAGCTATCTCCATTATTTGCTCCTTACCTGGTTTTACGTTATGCTGCTAAATAACCAAAACACAGGACTTAGTATATTTGCTTTTTAGATTTTTGTCTCTGCTCTAGATGCAGAGAAACTGATCTTTTGCAGGTTCACCTGCACAAATAATGTTATGCATGAACATAACAATTCTTGGAAAACACAAACACCTATCTTTTTTTATTAATTATTCTTTAAATAAGTACTGTGGGTTGGATTTTGGTTTTTTCCTTCTGCATATAGAAAGGCACATGAATTAGTATTCTGGGCATTTTTCTCCCCGCAGATAAGCAGCTGATACACTACACTGCGTTTCCACTCCTTGCATTCCTCGATGGGAACCCAGGCTCTGCTGTTGAGAGTGGGACCTTCACAGCTGAAACTCCTTTCCTTGTTGAAAAACCCCTGGAAGGGGACGAGCTCCTGGAGAGCAGCCTGGATCCCCAGCCCACCCAGAGCAAGCTGGTGCGTCTGGAGCCACTGACGGAGGCAGAGGCGAGCGAAGCCACGCTGTTCTACCTGTGCGAGCTTGCCCCAGCACCCATGGACACAGACATGTCCTTCTTGGATAACTGATGTGAGGAAAGCTCTGTATATAGTCATGAAGATGAACTATTTATTTAGAGTATTGTTTGGTATGAGAGTTTTTTGTAAATTACTGTTTTATGTAACCAGATATGTGGAATCTGAAGTACCTTTCCTATCTTATACAAGCAGTTTAGCTATGGAGTTAGACAAGCCACCAGGCACAGCTGGCACTGCTGAGCCAGGCTGCTGCTGCACTGCTGTGAACACTTGGTGTTGCACACATTGCTCAGACTGCGGGTAACCAACACGTGTCAATAGTGAGCTTTGGTTTATGGTTTTATATTTCTTGTCTTACATATGATGACATAAACTTGTAGTGTATGGTTAGGGAGCACTGACTTTATGCATTTTGGGGTTTTTATTTTTTACATTTTGTTTAACACACATGAGGCTTTTTTAGGGTGGGGGACCAGGATCTGATGTAGGCTTTTTTTTTCCCTGCTTCAACTGGGAACAAAGTGCCTGTACCTTGCTAAATCTTGGTTCTGCCTTACTTTCACTTCAGTGAAAGTGCTCATACATAGCACAAACTGGGGAAAAAGTTCTTGACAGCTGCCAGGCCCCATGACTGCATGAGTACTTTTAACTTGGACCATCTATGCTGACAAAATAAATGTTACTTAAGTGTGATATGTGTCAAGAGTTTGTCTCTTATTATGTGTGCCAGGTGATTATGGATTTAACGGCCTCTTGTTTCCCTAACACAGTAGCTGTACAAGGTCTGCTGTGTACAATTCCTGGAAAATAGTTTCATTAACTCCAGTCTGAGGGATTTATTGATAGGCTTCCAAGACAAGTGTCTAGTGCAGCAACCTGTTTTCCAGTAAGTAGCAGCAAAAGGGTGTTCTCTCTTTGATTCCTTACTCAGAGCTGTGGCAGAGTGCCATTGTTTTCCTTCCAGTGGAGAAACCCTTCCCCTCCTCTTACTGCACTCATGGAAGCCACAGGTGCTGCAGTGAATTTGTGTAGAGCCACAGACCTTGAGGCATTCCTGCCCCACTGGGTGAAGGGGCAGCTGACACACTTCAAACCAAATGAGCTCCTGATTTTAACATAAGGAGTAAGTCAAACTAACTGAAAATAAAGTCTGAGAACCTCCAGAGCATGAAGGCTCAGCAAAGAGAGAAACTGGGTACATGCATACATAAAAACCACATTCCCCAAATCTGGCAGTGGATCCAAAACTTTTCCAAAGTGATCATCTGGCCACTTGTACAAGGAACTGAATCCACAGACAGAGCAGTCTGCTCTCATCTCCTGAATTCAGCAACTTGCTCTTTGTTACAGGACTCAGGAACTGCTGTAGTAGAAGTGGAGTTCAGGTGTTTTACCCAAATTTAAACAGGTGCAGTCCAGTGAGGTGGCAGCAGTTGATGAAGCAGAAATGCAATTACAGGTGCAAGGCATATTTGTGTTTGTTGGGACACCCAGGGGGGTGTTCACCCACGGGGTTACACATGACCTGAAAGAGCCAGGGACTCACAGGTGTGCTCTGCAGCACTGCTGGCTTTTCTCAGAACCTGACAGTGTTGACAGGATGAGAAGGTTACACAAACCCTTGCAACAGCCGCATCTGGCAGCAGCATGAGACATCAAAAGTCACGGGACATCATCATCCAAATTTATTTTTTTAATAAGGTAACAACATATTCCAAATTATTACAAGCGTTTACTAATCTTTCCATTACTGTCTCAAATTTGACTTGACCTGTCAGACTTTTGCAGTAAATGTCAGTGTTCAGGTGCAGAATTAAAATCAAAGCTTAGAGAATAGCAACAGGAAGTCACAGTTACAAACACCACAGAAAGAGATGAGCATGACATCTGCTGCAGGCTCCAGGGTCACTCCCAGTCAGGCTGCTCTGGGCTCACGTAGTAGCAAGTAACAGAAATTATACAGCTTATGTACTTCAGTTACAAAGCAGCAAGCACAAAAGCATTTTAAGATTTCGTAACTGCACAGGAACTATGCCTAGACTTAGACTTGCTAGGCTCAAGTCCATCTCTGGGAATGGACAAGCAAAATACCTAACACAGGAAAAGATTTCAAGATTCAAAGCCCCAAGTATTTTAAGAAACCCTTCAGTTGAAGCCTCAGTAAATGCAAACCTCCTCCTTTAGTTATTGTAATTTCAGTGCTCCTTTTTCTCCGCTTTGTTTTTTAGTCACAATACTCAATTCCTCCCAAAGGCTTACACAGCTTTCACCACTCGGCTCCTTGCAAACTCCATGATTGTAGCTTAGCCAAGAAGAAAGTGGCACACAAAACAGCAATAAATTACAGCACAGCTATGCCATTTAAACTACTTAAAAAAACAATTATAATATGTAGATGCACGTTGTAAACGGGTGCCTTAAAAACATGCTTCTGAGCATCTCATGCCAGGATATTTCTCCCCAGGGTGCCTGTCCTCCCGTGTGCAATGGGACACGCTGGACTGGCTCCTCTGCAGCTCCAGGTGTAGGTCTCCCCCTCACACATCTCTGCTGAAGGTACTGCTGCCCTCAGCATAGAAAAGGTCAGGCTGTTAGTGCCAAAGTGCTGCAAGATGTCCAGTGAACCCCAATGTGCTGCACTTTAAGTCTAACAACACTCAAGGCTTTGGAATCAAGGCAACAGCGATCATTAAAGGCAGCCCCTCCTTTACTTGCAAAGCCTGACCTAGCACTGTTTAGTTACCCCAATTAACACCTGCATGTTTTTTCCTATAACTATTTAACGCAACTGAGGGGGAAAAAAAACACACTTCCCAAAGTTCCTGATCTTACATCTCATGCTCCAAAAGCACTCAAACTAGGAGTAATCCTATAAAAACCATCGTTACAGCAATTACCATTGAGCTCAGCTAGAAAAGTCATTTAATGAAATGACAAGACATGGTTCAAGGTAATCATGCAGGATAAAGCAGGGAGTACTACCTGGACAGCACACACACACACGCACACGTATTTACACCCGCACTATTACCCGGAATACTGTTTGTTTCAGGGACACGAGGCGCTAACACAGCCTCCCTCCGGGGCCGCCTGCTCAGTCAAAGTCGCGGTTGGTGAGAACCAGCGGGGCCACCAGAGTCCACACGTACAGCACGATGCCAATCCAGCTGGAGGAGATCTTCACCCACACCGACGGCCACTTGCTGGTCATTGTCTCGTAAGAAGAATCCGGACTGTGAACCAAGGAGAAGAAAAAGGATCATTTGCAATTTTTTTCAATACAACATACTTGTGTTCTAAGCCACCCTTCAACACTGTTTTCACAGGACAGCATTTTCAATTCACACCAGATCATTTTCAATTCACACCTCAAAGGACCCTTCTTCCAGGCAGTTCACACCAGTCTGTACAAGAACACCCTTGTAAGTTGTTGTCACAAGAGATGGAAAAACAACAGCTCAAAAAATACTTGGTATGAGAAGCTGCCAAAAAGCAGAAATACTTACAAGGAATCTCCAACTAATCTGCAGAAAGACAGTAAATAGATAGCACTTAGAGACACAAAGAATGTATTTTGCCTTGCCAAAGGACACCACCTAGAGAAATTAATCATCTTGGTATCATATTGACCCAAGTAGGGCCACAAATCAAATCCAACGCAGGACTATCTATTAAGAGTTATTTCTGAAGAAAGTACCTTTTAGTGTTGCTTTTTCAATACAAATTGTTTTTTGCCAAGTAACTAGAGACCTTAATTTGTATTTTTTTAATTCTGAAGAACATCTGATCAAGCTGTTAGCAACAGTTCACATGCAGGAGGACTATTTTATTGTGAGGATTTTTTTCAAGGAGCAGACAACATAACTTCCTTCCATCAAGCCCTGACACAGAATGGCTGTGGTTGGAAGAGAGTGCTGAAGGCCGTCTAGTCCAGCTCCACTGTTCCAGTGGGGACATCTAAAACTAGCTGCCCCAGATGGCTTTGGAGTACCTCCAAGAATGGAAACTCCACAACTTCCCCTGGCAACCTGAGCCAGTGCTCAGTCACCCTGGCAATGGAGAAGTGTTTCCTGATGTTCAGAAGGAACTGCCTGTGTTTCAGTTTGTGCCCTTTGCCTCTAGCCATGTCACTGGGCACCACTGAGAAGTCCTGGCTCCATCTTCTTTGAACACCTGCTTCAGGTGTTTATATACAGTGGTGAGACACCCCTGGATCTTCTCCAAGCTAACAGGCCCAGCTTTCTCAGCTTCTTCTCATATCACAGATGTTGCAGTCCCTTCATCATCTTTATGACCCTTTGCTGGACACTCTCCAGTGTGTCCATGTCTCCTACATACTGGGAGGCCCCAGAACTGGAGGAGTGACTAGCACTGAGCAGATGGGAAGAAAACACTCCCCCTTGACCTGTTGATATAACATATCTTTCTTCTAGCTCTCTGTACCAGACATGGGCCTAGTGTTTACAGATTTTTAATTGTTATATCATTTAAGACTTCATCTTGTTTGCTTCAGCAGGATGTATTTCAGCAGTTCAGTGAATGACAAGAATCATCCTAGAAAGTATGACAGGAGCTTGTGAACTAGGCTGGCTACAGTTTTCAAATACAATTCCCTAAAAATAACTCAAACAGTAACTTCCCTTGAGAAGGCCTACTCAAGACCTATATTCCAGAGCACACAACTTGTGCCTCCCTGTCCAGCAACAGACAGACAGCATCTTGTATGCTCACTATCAGCACAACATCTAATTGAATGTAAATACCTGTACCAGTTGGTAAGTGTCATCATGATATACAGTGATGCCAGGAAAAGCATGAAGTGGAAGAAGGAGTAACTGTAAGTAACTCCATCCCTCTCATTATCTATAGCTCGGTGAACATCATCTCCATCATCAAGGGAGCCATCACTCCTGGGCATTCCATCCTCTATCAGTGTTGATTCATCACTGGTCAGCATCAGCTTGTTAACTTGACTGTTGTTGGATGTCCGGATGCTGGATTTGACAGGAAAGGACATGGTACAGTTACCCGAATAAATACAATTTAATATCCAGCAATAAGAAGGGATACAAATTAATGTACTTTTTTAAAGGAATCTTACCTTGAATAGAGAACACACAGCAAAAACAAAACCAGTCCTACAATTCCTTGTGCATCCCACCACTGCACTACCTGACCTTGGGTTGGAATGGTGGTGCTGTTATAACCAATGATGCTCAGCAGACTGGGGTTACAGCGCCTGTCTGTGAGGAAAACTGCATTAGAACTTACATAAAACAAGAATAGGACAAATATTTAATAGCATATTTCCATGCTGAATGCACAGAAATAGAAAGGAACTTTGTGACTGTGACAGTCTTGAAGTAAAATCTGAATCTAATTTTAGCCCACTGAGCCTCTAGAGCAGGAAAATGACAGTACGTGGCATAAAAATCTGTCTTTTCAAGCAGATAAAAGGATTCTGAACTTATGTAAGATATGCATCAACTGCTTTACTATTCCATCTCACATAATTAGATGCAACAAAACAAAAATTTCTGCATAATAAACTTCAGAAATTCTACTGCTAGAAAACAAGTTTGACAAACATATTCTATAGATGGGGTACCCAAGTCATCCCAGAATTGGAAAACAATGCCAGTAAGTCTGTTTTTTATTATTAGTGGTTCCCAACTCATAGCATCTATAGGTAACGCTGATGAAACAGCTGAAAGTAGTAGACAATCTTATTTTCACAGAATCACTGCCTGAATTAGATGACTCGTATTCCATGACACAGAAGCATAGAAGATTGTCCATAACTAAAATAAAAAGGTCAGATACCCAATTAAAACCACTAATTTTTAGTGAATAAATCACCACTGGTGATTTATTTTGATCACCAGAATTTCTGCATTTTTAAATTTTTCTTTAGAGATACTCCACTGTTTCCAGACACAATAAACATTGACAACATTTATTAATATTTGTTATAAATCCTCAGTTTGGAAAAATGTAATCAGTAGCATCTTGGTCACCTAAGAAATGTGAAACCTGGTAGAGAGATGAAACTCCTAGACCCCTCAGAGGAGTTGTGGTGATCTGCAAAGTCTTAGCTTTAGAATGTTGCAGTTCTGCCAGTAAAGAGCAGAAATTCTTACATGCCATATAAGCAGGGGGAAAAGACATTATCTTAGTATGCTGGTTGCAGAGGGGGTGGAACTCAGAGATGTGTGGGCAAGGCCAGGTTGCTATTCTACACCTCCCACAGCATTGCTGGGAGTGTGGCTTTGGGGGCAGGAAAAGGTGAGCACACCCTGGAAGAAGTGCCACTCTGCTTCCTTCTCCCCCTGAAGGGAGCTTGCCTGCACCAGCCATGCAGACCCTGCCCTCCCTCACTGCTGCCCATCCCTCCCTATCCCTCAGGAGAGCAGGGTCCTGGCAGCTGAGCCCTAACGCAGGCACTTTCTGCTACCCTGTTCTAATGCTGCCCTGCAAAAGAGGTGAAGTACCATTTGTTGCTGAACCTGTTACCCAAAAAGCTCTACACTGCTACTACACTTACCTGGCTCATTGGTCATAGCTGACCAGGTCAAATACATTGTGTAAATCGTGATCACAGAAGACTGCAGCAAACCAGATCTTGGCTGAGATTCCTACAGAGGAGTCACAAAACAGGGAAGTTATGCAATCAAAAGTTGCAGGCACGATTATACTGTGATAACACAGGAGGCAATGGAATTAAAATCGTACCTGAATCCTTGGCAGAATTGACATTACAGAAGCACCAATGCACAGGAGCATATTAACACTGATGAATGTCTTGTTTTCAGAACAACCTTCTGGATGAGTGTAGTAAACATAAAACAAGACAATAGCTACTAGAGACAGCAGATAGTTGACAGCTGTAGCTGAGAGCAGAGCTGTGAAGAAACAAAACCATAGTTAAACTGGTTAACAGCAGAGACTACTATGACTGGAAAAACACTGATCATCAAGTGTGGGATACAATATACAAGAGTTCTGGGCACTGAAACATAAAGTAAGTTCTCAAATAGCCTGTGAAGTATTAAAAAAACCCCAGTATATGGGAATCCTGAAGCCATGCTTGATTCTCCAGTGCTCTAAGAGCAACCAGGAAGAGCAAGGAGGATAAAAGAACACAGTTGTACTGCACACACTTTGGTTAACAGCTTAAAAAAGAAACTGAAGAAATACTTCTCCAACAGAGTCTAAAACAAAATTTCATTTCCAAATTACATCTTAGTAAAAACACTAAATAGAGAAGTGGCCACTGAATGAAGACAGGCCATGCTGTCTTTTGAAACACCTAAATTATCACAGCTGAAACACTGTATTAAAATATCATTTCTCCAGTGAGATGACTTGTACTTGCCCTTCACTACCCTGGCCTTTCACTCAGCATATACCTTCAAAGAATGACTGACTGGCAACCAGAAAAAACAATTGTTTGAGATGATTCTACTCAACATGTTACTAACAGGTTACTTTGCTTTTAATCAGCACTAAAGGGGTAGCAAAACTGCAGTTACCACTTCTCTGGTCCCATGATGCACAGAAAGCTCCACCTGAACACGAGGAAGAGCTTCACTTTGTGTATGACTGTAGATTGCCCAGAGAGGTGGCAGAGTCTCCCTCACTGGAGTTATTCAAGAACCATCTGGACACAATCCTGTGCCACGTGCTCTGGGATGACTCTGCTTGAGCTGGGAGGCTGGATCAGGTGAGCTGCTGTGGTCCCTTTCAACCTCACCCATTCTGTGATTGTGTGAAACTCATGCCCTGCTCCCAGGGAATACAACTTACTACTTAGAGGCTGTTGCACCTCTCCCTGCTTCCCCTTCCTTAACTTGACAACAGAAGGACATCAGTGGAGCTGAACTACACGTCTGAGAAAATGATACTTATGCATGAAACAGCCCTTTCTGCACTGGTAAAATGAACTATTCAGTGAGTAACTTATTTAACACAATGCACATAAAATGAAATTTAAAACTTGATTGCAGCACAGTCCCACCTTACCTGCATACCAGCATCTTGAGTTTCCTTCCTCCATTTTTTCAACCCAAGATTCATTCCAGGAATGAGCGAAGTCAATAAGCAAGACCAGCTGAATAAGAATAAAGCAGAATGCTCCAGCCATACCCACATAAAACCACACTAGAAGAAAAGTAAAACAAAACCAGTTAAGAACCAAAGGTGATTTACCCCACATCTCAATGTCCCTAAACACAGAGAAGCAGTACAGTTACACAGCTACAATTAAAACCACATGACATTAGCATGCAATTACTTTTTTTCAAACTAAATTTGATTGCACCTCGATACAGAGGAAGACAATATTCCCTCACCAGTTGTAAATGGTCCCTCTGGTATGAAGAAAGCTCCAACACTAATTGCAAGTGCCGTCGCAAATTTAAAGAACCAGAATCTAAAAGGAAGTTAAAAAAAAAGGCAACTGTTAAGTCTGGTCTAATTCACACATAAAATACACATCTTTAAGAGTTGTTTTCTTTTTTTACTTGCCTCATTTGAAGCAGGATAAAATTTTCATCTGCCCAAGATTTTTGTTCTTCAAAAAATTATGCTTAAACTGTGCTAGACTGACACAGAGTTTGACATATTTCCCAGAGGTATCTTCTTACTCATGAATAACAAATTAGGCCAATTGTGAGCTGTTTTTTTTCCTCCTAAGGATGTTTAAACTAGAGCAGTAAGATTATTGAATTGTCTGCATATCAGAAAAATGGGTTAAAAAATCCCTTCCTGCTTTTAATATCAA
Source organism: Thryothorus ludovicianus (assembly GCA_013397245.1). Lineage (NCBI taxonomy): Eukaryota > Metazoa > Chordata > Aves > Passeriformes > Certhiidae > Thryothorus > Thryothorus ludovicianus. The sequence goes on along the minus strand of VZTB01008899.1, from coordinate 401,719 downwards.
AGATCTGATTAATGCCTACAATGACATTAAATATTAAGCTGGAGCTCCCTACCAGCCTTGGTTCACTTCCTACATGAGAGAGATACACAAAAGTCTGTATTCTTCCTACCCAGCTTCAGATTCTTTAATTCTACAGCTGATGAGGATTTATCACAAAAACAAAAGCAAATGATTTATCCTGCACAGAAAAGACACAATCAAGTTCTAACTCCCTGTTTCAGTGCAGTGTCAGTGGAATTTTTCTTCCAGTAAAAGATTTGCATTTACAGACCATCAAAACAGATCAGATCAGAAAGCATACAAGGGAGTATCCTTCACCAAAGACACACCAAACTCAGCCCAAATACTAACTGTATAAATATACCTCTGCAAACTTCAAACTGTTATGCCAACAAAACTGTAGGGAGGTGAAGACAATTTTTTCTGATCTCAGTGACAGGCAGCTCCAAAAACAGGCATGATGCCATCTACATGCACTTCAAAACTGAATATAACAGCACAAAGATATGTACCACACCCCCACAATGCCAAACACTTGTCAATTTTTCAAGTTTTTCTATCCCTTCCCATACTTTGAACAGGTTTAATCGCTCCTGCTGGCTGTTACAGTCAAGTGATAGAGACCAAAAGAACAAGTGCCAGTTGTGTGGAGAGAAACTATGTGAGATGACAGAAGTGCAGAATACAGAACAAAATGGACTAATTCCCTTGGATATAGAGAAGTGGCTAAGTCCAGTCTAAAAGATGAATTAAGCTGTAATATTTACAGTGCAAGATAAACCGTACTAAAACTAGTTTTAGAATCCACTTTTCTTAATTAATGTCATTCTCAGTTCAAGAAATAAGAATGGGTTCAAGTTTGTATATATTTAATCTCTAATTCTAGACTTTATTAAGGGATCTTAACACTCTATGCTGTATAACAACTGAAAACAATGGCCATCTGAAATAACACCTAAAGCTGCTGTGCATTCTATACAAGCCAGCAACTATCTCGTAGATACATTTTAATTGTTTTCTTTTCTATTGTGGTCATAAACTTGAGGCAAGAAACCACTCTGACTGACATTAAAAATGCAGAGAAAGTGAACATTGACACTAGATCATATTACTGGACTTAACTGCATGCAAGCATGGAAAAGTTAGTACACATATATGCAAAAACCTAGTATTCTGAATATCTCTAGTCACCAACAAAAAGATTACATCTTAAAGTATTACTGAACATACACACAATTTCAAAAATCAAAAGCCATAAAGCTTTTCATAAAGCTCACTGTGATGCATATCATTGAAACAGTGAGTTATTACAGAAGTGTTTAAAGTAATGTTATTAAATGTTTTACCAGCAACAGCTAAATAACATAATTTTTTCCTTTAATCCTAGTGCTGATGTTAGATTGCTTAAAAAGAGCAAACTGCTATGGGTTGTATAAACAGTACCTAAATTTGTATTGGAGAGCACAACTCCAAAAAAGGTTATCAAGAAGATCCCAAACACTTAAGAAAAATTTTAGGTAAAAATAAATCCCACATCACTTAAAATCACCATGTGCGTTTTTCTGAAGAAAAAAAAAAAACACAAAAACCATCAGAGCTTGCTCTGATACAGAATGCTGCTGAACCACTTTCTTCTTGCTTGCAACAAGCATGTTCTCCTGAACAAAGCAGGGTGGAGAGCAAGGCTGAACTGAGTTATTCTTAATATATTTTAATACTGTACTCTCTCTTCCTTTAAACCAAAAAAAAAAAAAATCAGAAAAAAAGCAACATTCTGCTCAGTCTTAATTATTTTATTTTCCCCTACAGAAATAATTTGAAAATTTTTCTCATTTTATGCTAGACATGTTTCATTCTGCTATATTGAATATAAAATAGAATTTTATGGCTTAGCTGTTCACAGGTTCAGTTAAATACAGTCACCTTGAAAAAGCAGTAGTCTAAGCAATCACTGTGACCACCAAGATCAGGAACCGTAAACGGTTTTAGGCTGTTTAGCATCATGCCCTCTTACAAATATTTACATCTTCTTCAAGATGGTGTTCAAGGAGCTACATTACACAAAAGCAGAGCCTGGATGAAAACTACCACTTGTGTCAACACAGAGGCTGAAATTCCACTACATTCTTCCATCTGATAGCCCTAACTGAAATGAAATACAAAAAAAAATCTACTGGAAAGCTCAGAAACTAGACACATAACTCATTTTTTTTGCAGAGGGGCAACTGAAAAGACAGCAGAAAGAGAAAGGATACGTTTTATACATCTACATAGATGTATATGTAATGCCTATAACCTTTAACAGAAAACCATTCAGAAAAGAACAAAAGTTCTTACAAACTTCAAAGTTAACAGGAATATAATTCTCAGAGAAGAGCTGAGGCTCTTAAATCTTTTTATTTCTTGAAAAAAATCTCTGTGGAATGAAACAAAAATGAATCACTAACTCATCTCAGCACTCATTTCTGCATCTTACCCATTGTGCACTGCTGCTCTGGGGTCGTTGCTGCTCTTCACTTTGATCATCAGCAAGGAGAAGAGAAGGAAGAACATGGCCATGCCAAAGCACACGCGGTACACAGCCTTGTAGCCAACCAGCACATCACAGTTCACGTGGCCCTGCACACCAGGAATACTTGTTCCCAACCCTCCATCACAAAATCCAGGAATCTGTGATAAATACAAGACACATCAGCCATCTTTAAAAGACCTCCTGCCAGTAAATGTATATTAATAAATTTCCAACACACAATTTGTTAATATTAACACTATTAACACTAGTTAGAAAATATGATATTGAAGGATGCATCATTAGCTACAGCCCAACTAGAGTATCAAACACATGCAAGGAAAACAAAACCCTTCATTAGGCAGGATAAAATAAAATAAATCTTTCCATAGAATAGTTTGGGTTAGAGGAGACCTTTCAAGCTCACATGGACTAACCCCTCTGCCATGGGCAAGGACATCAACTACATCAAGCTGCTCAAGGCTCATCCTACCTGACCTTGAATGTTTCCAGCATCTTATTAACAGTTTTTTTATTATATTAGCAATTATAGAACTTCTCAAAGAAATACAGTTTTCCCTTGTTGATCTGAATCAAGACCTCAATCAAAGATCTGGGAACTGGTAAATTTGACTTGACAGTTACTATCAGGCTTATGACGTAGCTAGGAAGTGGCAGCCTGCTTACATCTCTCTAAAACAGACACAGCCTTTCCCAAAAAAGCACCCTCACCATCAATTAGATGTATCCATAACTCCCATATGAAAAAGCTAAGAAAATTCTCTCCACTCACTACCAGGACATGAGCAACATCTTTTGGAAGTCAAGTCATACTCCAGAAGGCTGTAATTTTCTTTCCTAGGTGACTAACATGGCTCTCACTGAAGCTCTAACGTGGTAACTACACCAACCTACAATACACGTTTACAGATGAATCATCTGGGGGGAAAAACTATGGAAATCATGCCAAACCAAAGCTACTATCTACTGAAAAAAACTAAAGACTGCAAAACTGAGCTGAAGTACATGCAACCCAAGTTCAGTGAACCTGTAAGCTCCACTGTAACTCACATTACCACTCTCCAATTTTATATCACACCTTCATATAGCTAATAAACTGTAAGATCCTACAAACACTTCCTAATTCCCTGGGTGGAAAACACTCTACTATGATTAATGAAAAAATATTTTTGTTACGCACTGCCAACTTTAAAACAGAAATCTAACTAGTACAGCATGACAAAACTAGAAGATAGAGTGTGGTTATTTTTTTAATCACAACTGCAATAAAAATCAATTCACTGCCATAAATACAAGCATCTCAATAATATTTAATTTGAAACTACACATATATAAATTTTCTTGTTTGATGCAACATTTTATTTTTTCTGCTCTGAGCATTTAAAGAAGAGGCTTTACCTCAAAACTTTTCATCTAGAGAGGGACCTTCTCACTTCCCAGTAACTTCTTCATTTGATTTACAAACAAATTAATGGTGACTGTGAAGCATAGCTGGTAGCAAAATGACACGTTTCCAAATAAAATCCATGCTTTTCAAGATGTCAATTACTATTATCTGTGACGTTTGTTCTACCAAAAATGTAAGCAATAAATAACCTGACCTTCTTCAGCTGCTCTTCCATGCCTGGTATTAGCATCACACAGGCAACGCTGACGCCAAGGAGTAAAAAGAAGGCATAAATCAGCCGAGTTATGGTGGAGTTGTTCCCACTGGGGCAGCATCGGCAAAGCAGGCACGGGGCACTTCCACACAAGCATGGTATCTGACAGAAAGAAAGAACATGAATTATTTAAAAAGCTTTGGACTACTAGATTTCAATACTTAATTAGGCTGTGCAGATCATCAGACATTATGATGGAAAATGACTCATCCTGTGCATCCCACCACTGGTGCAGACTAAGTCACAGCAACACATTACAGAGCCACCAAACAACAGCGCTTCCTGATGCACTGCTACACGGTGAAATTAGTGCTATGCCAGAAGCAATGACTTAGCCATGCAAAAGAAATAAAGACTGGATTCAGGCTCATTTGTTCTCTTGAATTTTACTTCATTTCAGCTAAATGACTTGCAAGGATTGCTTTTGTTAGCAACTACATCCTCCCTTCCACAGCTGCAGAGATTAAAAAGAAACACACCACAGGAAAAAGATACAAGCACAACCGTCATGTAGGTGCATTCTCAGCACCTGGTACAGTTGGGATACAATCCTCACTAGGGCCATAAGTATTTCCAACACACAAAAAACAGGTGATTTAGCCTAAATCTTAGTTTGTAAACCATGTCATATTAGCAGCTACTCACATATCACATAATACTGTTAGTCTGTAGAATTAACTTACGCAATGTAAAAGTTACAAACAGTAAGAACAGAGCAAATATGCAGTACTGTTGTGTTATTGATACCAAATATCAACAGCAGAAGTGGACAGGAATGCTGTACAGTCGTAATACTACAAGGGGGAAAAAAACCCAAACAGGATAAAATTCATCTGTATTTAATTCTCACAGAGAAAACTGGGGAAAAAAAAAGGGAGCTATTTCACCAGGAAAGAGTTGTGAAACAGGGAACAATTCTCTTCTACTTGCTGAGTGATAATTTGAGATGTAAAAGAAAGGCAAGGTCCCACAAGTAAACATTAGCCAAAGGAGAAAAGGTACAATTGAAATGTGTGATCACTGCCCTTCTCTGAGCTACAACAAAGCATGCCACCTCTGACAGGGAAAGATACAGAACAGGGTAAAAACCCAGCTTCTCCCCCAGCACATATCCAGGGACAGCTCCACCATGGGACAAAAGCCACAGGTGCTCATCGCTGCGTGAGAGACAGTCAGGTAAGGACAGGAGTAGTTACAAGGCCACATGACCAGGACCCAGTATGGCAGGCATGTGTCAGAAAGAGTTCTCAGCAGTTTAGTCATGTCACAACCAAAAAGGCCGGAAAAGCCCCAGGGGCTCCCAGGAAACGCACACAGATTGCCACAACACTCCTGGCAGCCTCCTGAGAAGCCCTCAGGAAAAGGTCCATTATCATTCCTACAGTTTCAACCAGACTCACACACTGGACCCACAGACTTCCCCTTCTAAATAACTTCCATGTGTTCTTTTTGGCACATGTGTTCCTTCCCAAGGAGACAAGAATTTTCACTCCACTACATTACAGAATCATCCTTAAATTAGCAAACCTTACCATTACATTTGTCTTGTTAAACCAGTGAAACCAGGCAGATTCTCATTATAAGTATTTCAGGATGTAAAAGTTACTATATTGCCCCTTTTTACCTTCTCCTCCACTCAGTATAGTTATAGCACAAATAATACGAAGCTGTTGATTACAAGAGGTTTCACCTCAATATAATAAATTATTTAGACCGAGAACAACCAGTCCCTGCAACAACTTCCCCAAGGATATGGTAGTCTCCATCACTGGAGGTTTTCAAGATGCAGCTGGACAGGGTACCAGATCACCCTGCTCAGGCCCTCTTTTTCATAAAAGATGGAGCAGGTGGACCTTTGAGGCTGTTCTGCAACTGCGAGCAACTACACTAGGGGCATCTGTGCTTCATAAACAGGAAATGTATGGCAAATATTGTCTCCAAATGCATCGGAATTTTACAGTACTACTTGTCTTACACTATTTCCTACACACTCAACCTTTATAGTGAAAAATATTTCTGTTCTCTGGTAAAAAAATTACTTTCTTGAACTAATTCTGTTTGCATTAACATTTCTAAACATACTGTTGAATAAAAGGTTGAATTTGGCAGAATAGAATATATGACTAGGCTCATCAGCCACAGAAAATGTAGGGAACAGGAGAACCTGTTACAAAACTTCACTTCTGTAAGGAACCCCAGTGTTATACTGTTTGTCAAATACCTAAATAATTCAAGTAACTTGCTCCTTGCCTCAGTGGAAGCAGGAGCACAAATGCTTCTACAAACAGGAGAGACTTGCAGTAGCTGAATGAAGATGATTGTCTCCACCTCACTGGGAAACAATGTGCCTCAAGAGAGGCCATACACCTCACTGGAGTGTCTGAGCTCCAACACCAGCTTTTAAAAAGTTTTGCCCCCAAACAGCTCATGCACACACATCTCTGAACAGGAGACACCTATTGATACATGACACTATTTATACAAGCTGGCTACTTACACAAGGAATCCCATTACAGTCCAATTATCTCTTTATTTGGCTAAAGAGAATAAAATACAGACCATTCCAACAAAATAGTATTATACTACTGGCAAAACTACTTGTTACAGACTTCAAAAAGAACAGAAGCCAAAGAACGCTCAGCCCATGGAATTCAGCTTATCAGCAGAGGAGACAAGGTTAGTTTGTGCCATTTTCTTCATAAATTTAAAGCACACCTCCTACAGAAATTTTAGTAGTACAAACAGCAAGATACTACCATGGAGATCAAAGCTTAACTCTCCAGGTGTGACTCAGCTTAGTCACAGATGCAGACAAAAAGTTACTCTACAATTACTTTTTCATTTCCTTATGGAAATAAGGAAGCTTACACAGAAGTTATTCAGACACAACTGAATAAAATCTACTGCCTTCCAGAAACTTTTTTACTTGCCTACCAACTCATATCCCTTTACATTTTCGAGGAAAAATAAGCAGCTAAATGGTGTTTACTAAGGTAAAATAAGAAAACACAACCCACACACCTATTCTGGGAGCAGCCAGCTGGGCAGACAAGTTAATTCATGCCTGCTAAACTACTCACTTCATTCCCCAGGGCAGTGGAAATTGCATGAGGAACACCTAAGAAGATGTACACTGAAGGAGAGACGAGACACAAAACCTCACGAAATCATGGAAGGTCAAATGTTACTGCCCCAGATGCACACAGAACAAGTTTTTAATATCAAACATAATCTTCCTACAGGAGTAATGACAAAATGATTATATATTGAATTAACTATTTGCAAAAACACTAAGCCCCTGATGGGCTACTCAGGGTTTAGCTACATCATCCCTACTCTCAAGCTCAAAGACACTGAATTAATCAAGATCTTTGCCTTGACATAGAATATTCAAGGAGCAAAACAGCAGCTCAGCTGTTTCAGAGAAGAGAACAACACAGACATGACACAGCAGAAGGAAAATGCACTGCACCTACCAACCCTGATTTGTTTGGGCACTTTAAAGGAAGGGACAGGGGTTAGATACTCATGGTAAATCTGATTTAATTAAGATTATGATCTAATGCAAATCATTTCATCTAACAGGCCATTAGCTGAATTTCTCTGTAGAGAAACAGCCAAGAGCAAGTACACAGGCATTCTTCATACACTGCAAACACCAACCAGTTGTCGGAAAGGCTGTTTATGGACTTGAAAATGTTGTATATATTAACTCAAGTATTTGAATTAAAGCCTATAGTCACAAAGTCATGAAGTATTTGATAATAATTAAAAATAATAATGTTAACTGTATTCAGATAGTAATTAAAGCCTAACTGGCTAAACCATTAAGTAGAATTTAAATGTTATTAAGAGCAAAATGAACCCTGAGAGTAACGAGTTAAAAGGATATTATCAGTGTTCTAGCTGGTTATTTACAGGCATATCAGCCTGAAAGGTAACTTATGCAGATTTTCCAATTCTAAGATAATTTCATACACATATTTGTACATGAGATTAAGGCATTTTTTAAGACCTTGATTAAAGGTCACTCTGTATTAAAGGAGCCAAAGCCCATACACTCAGATATCACAAAAAATAGGAGCGTGGATATATATGAGGTTTTGTTATATCACTGAAAGCATGTGTGTGAATGCTTTAATAATCGGTAATTTAGTTCAATTCATGTATCGTACAATATTTTTGGTATGAAAAATTCAGATTTTCACAATCCCACTGCCATTTTTACAGCATCTAAATATCTAAAAACATCTAAAAACTCACAAACCACTTGACTGTGTCAATATAGACAGGGAGTAGACTTGGAAAGGCATATATCACTTATGGATAAAAAAGCAATGCCTCAGTTGAAGACTTTATCAACTTCTCTGCTTTCCTGCACAGTGCCAACAGTTTAAAATGCCACCTCCATCTACTGTTTCCCATGAACAAAAATCACCTGATCCCTCGGCACGGTGGTGACACATCACCACGGATTACTGTGCCGCCAGGAAAGGATGGCTCGGCGAAACAAAGATGCTACCAAGGGTGGAGCTGCTCAAGACAAAGCCGTAAGAGAGGGGAATTAAATACAAATATTAGAATCGGGGAAACGTGCGGGTATTGGTTTTTCCGAAAGAAACGCTGGAGTTCAAAGCATTTGATCAGCCTCTATATGTATCTATAGACGCGGGGAGAGGTGATTTCAGCGGACACCGTAACACCTCCCGCACAGGAACGCGCATTGAGCGCGGCCCAGCAGCTCGACAGGCCGGCCTGTCTGGGTTAAGGACAAACTCCCCACAGCGCCAGCGAAACGGCTCCCACGGATCTCTGGGGATCCCGGGAGCAGCCCGAGACAGGGGGACGGCGGCGGGGAGAGAGCCCTGCCCGGGGGAGCGGGGCCCGCGGCCGCCCGAGGCGGACCGAGCCCGGCTGGAGCCGCACANCCCCGCGCCGCCCGCGTCCACCTTACCCAGCTCGCCATGGAGCAGAGGCCCAGGACGCTGCCCATGGTCCCGGCCGGGCTCGGGCTCCTCCAAGATGGAAGCGGCGGCCGCGGCTCCCGACGCCGTTGTTTACGGCTGCCCGCGGCGCTTCCGGCCGCTCTGACGGCACGGGCGCGTCACTGCCGGCACGGCGGGGCCGACGCGGCCTGCCCAGCTCGGGCCGGGCCGGCTGCTGCGCGGGTCAGAGCTCCTCTGCACGGCTGTGCTCGGGTCAGAGCTCCTCTACACGGCTGCTGCTCGGGTCAGATTCGTGCTCGGGTCAGATCCGTGCACGGCTGCCTGCCAGCCCATCGAGCAGGAAAACAGCTCGCCGGAGAGGCAGATCCCGTCAGCATCCATCAGTCAGGGACATTCGGGAGCTGAAGCTTAAAGCTCGTTACTTGCAAGAGGAGGATGGAGCAAATCAAGATGTAGTGAACTGGATGTAGTAAATCAAAATGTTGTGTGACAGTAAAACAGATAGTCAAGGACGTGTGGGAACTAACAAACTTTAAGGATGTAGTAAATCAAGGTGTTGATGCACATCTATGGATACGTTATTGGTGCCTTAAGTTTTAGCTTTTATATTTTTTAGATTCTGTGCTGTTTTAGTGGGTAGTTTTAAGTTTCATATTAAGTGCTACTAAGTTCTCTTCACAGAGAAGATAGACAAAACAATTCCTTCACTAGCTTGATCCCAAGGACAACATTCAGGCCCAAGAACGAAAACAACGGTGAAGTGAGGAAAAAAAAAAAAAAGATGGAGCTTCATAATCTGAAACTATGGTTAGACAATTGATTCTAATATGCTGATGGACCAGGACTTATAAAAGTGTGGGACCTCGTGATCAGGCATCTATTTTGTGACCATTTTGGGGCATCTTGGGTGTGGTCCAGCTGGACTCTTGTACAGCCCAGGTGTACCCATTGAGGCCTTTTAGTAAATCCCTACTTTATCCTTTTGCTCTGTCTAGTCTCTATTCCAGCACAGCCTCTAAAAGGCATCATTATTTACTTGGCAAAGTTTTGCTGCCCATGTGTCCTGTATCTGATCTATGTCCATTATAATACTAAAAGTCACACTTACAGGTCACAAAGACTCCTGGTCAGGTGCAGACTCTCCCCCACTGTGTGCATAGATCCTAGCTGGGGTTATGTAGCTTGTATGGAAATTCCTAACTGATCATAGTAGATGAACACAGCCCCAAAAAAGCAAAAAGGCCCACAAAAAAAAAGAAAATAGTCCTAAAAGAAAAAATAGTGCCTAAAAATCTTTGAAAAACAATCAATCAAGGACGGGAAAATTTAGGTAATACATTTAATAATATAGATGTTATAATATATACATATATTTATTAAAAATATTTAATATAAGGGTATTATAATAACCAAGGATACCATCTCAGCTGAAAAATACAACCCTTTCATTTGTAAAGTGCCTTAAGATCCAAAAGTAGACACTTAAGAAGGATACATAAAGAAACTGGATTTTTAAGTAAAAGACTTAGCAGTATACATTATTTTACAAGTTAAGAACATTTTTGTCTCTCACAATTTTCCCTTCTCACTAACATGCTGTCATTACCCTACTACATGTTGGGCTCAGATTGGATATATCTGTGTATGTTGCTAAATCTATCCTTAGTAATTGATTTTAAAGGCAATCCTATGTTCAAAATCAAACATTAAAAGAAAAGGTTAAGAAGGAATTTTTGCAGGATATAGGTTTAAGACTCCAACTATCTAGTAATAAAAAGTGGGAATAATTAATAAAAGGTTATAGCTACTTGTCTGAAAGGTAAGTACACAGAATTAGTGGACGTTGAAAAATTTTGGAGTACCTTTAGTTCGGCCAGTAGATCCACAACAGTAATTCTTAATGTTCATTTTTGTTTGTGCAGTAATTTGAGCCAGTGAAGTGTGCTGTGTTCATCTTCCACATCGCACCACCACAGTAGCCAGAAGGTCCTGGAGGTGCAGCATCAGCTCTCAGCTAACACTGGGCCTGCTTCATGTGATGAATTCATAATCTCCATTCCCTCACCTTCATGAAACCCTTAATCTTCTTCAAAGATGAGTTTTCATTAGCTACTGATTTTTTTCTGCTTCAGTATTCCCACAATTTTCACAGTATACTCTTTTTCCTTACAAGAATTTCTGATAGCCATGGCAGCCTATTTCTCTCCATACCAACCTGATCTCTTTTTTTTCTCCAAATACTAAATTCCATCATTGTTCTCTGATTCAGTCATTATTTCTGCTATCTTATTTGGAACATCTACTGAGGCATTATGTACACTTCACTGAACCAAGTTCTGCCCTTCCTTCACTACACATCTTTTCTAAGAAATTGCAAAAGAGAAAAGATCTGGTATAGGAATTTATCTTCTGGAGTTTTATTCCATTTTCAAGTCATACAATTGCCTGACAGCATTAAATTATATTTTGATATCCCAGTTTTACTTCATTTGAAGGGGGATGGAATTCATCATACTCAGATAAATGTCCCAGATGGCTTCCCCAGTGTGATATCTTTATTCCCTGTGACCCTTTTGAGTTTGTATGAATGTGATAATCATAGTTGTCCATTATTTGACTAGCTCTCTGATTATTTCTTTTTAGAAAACAACAGGACTCCAATAGCAGAAATAATTTTATTTTTCTTGTTTGTATTAGGAAGCTTCTGCTCCCTAATACAAACCTGCCTTTTTTTCAGCTGTTTATTGGAAAATGACAATTTTACCAAACTAGGGAGGACCTGTCAGTTTCATGGTCTGCACAAGCAGCTGTGATCAGCTCCTTCGGTGAGCACCAGATCTGCAGAGAGCCCGGAGGATCCCAGACAGAGCTCCACAAGCTTTAACCTCCAGCAGAAAAGCCCTGGTAACCATTCTGTCTCTTGAGTCCACGACCCCAGAGCACTGAGAGGGAGGGTGAGATGCACAGGACAAGATTCAATACTGAACAGGCTTGTGCTTTAGGCATCACACACATATCAGAGGGCATGTAAGGGAATAAAAGTGCAAATAAAACTTGGCTGTACTGGGGCGTCGCGCCGAGCTCATAGCAAGCATCAGCGTAACATTTGGAGGAAGCAGAGTGCTCAGAGGAAAGCCAGGATGGGTTTTGTTCTCGCGGCGTGGCCGTGGAACACAGCTGAAGAGCCTTTCCCCTAGAGGGCAGCGCAACTTAAAGAATTGAAATCTCTCCCCGGCAGCGTTCAAATGGAAATGGCAGTGTGAAGATGTGTTTTTTATCTCAACAATGTTAACAGAAAAATACTCCACACGGGTGTATTTTCTGGAGTGAATCTGTGTGCACAGTACGATTCTACATTTCACTTTATGTCGTTAGTAAGTGAAATCTACAAAAACACACCTTTTTTCCCCCTGTTGATCCTCTAAATGAAAAGTAATATTGAAATAATGTCTGTGACAACAGATGATAATATCCAGGTTTTGATCTCTATTGTGAGAGAGAAGAGAAGAGGAACACCAAAGAATAAAATTCTTATTTCTGATGGACTGTGCAAGGACTTGTAATAGAGATATCAGAAATTTAATGGAATTCAGAGGCCTTATTATTCAAGGACTGACCTAGATATAAATCTAAGAGATTCAAATGAATAGGACTATAGAATAAATATTCCTCTTTATGTCCCTCTTACGTGTTTTTAGGTTTGGCTTTTTTTTTTTCTTTTAGCAATACCTGTTTATGTAGATCAAAATCAAACAATACAATGAATTTAAATGGTAAAGCATTGTCATGCATTATCATTCTAAAATAATGTTTTATCATCTCAAAAAATATGTTACTGAGTACAAATTGAAAAACAACATTCTTTTTTTTTTTTTTGTAAATATGTATGGATTGAATCCTTCTTTAGAAAAGTGTGGATAATCTCAAACTGTTTTATACAGCTACTGTCATGAAGCAAAGAACAAAATATCATCAGATTGTGCAAATTGCTGTCACTCCATTTATAGCAGCAGAAGATTGGATGCAGATTGGGTCAAGATTGTTATTAACGTTCCTATTAAGCCCCATCACAGTCATTGCAAGTGAGGGAGGAAAACTAATTTCTACTCTGTTACTGTTACTGTGTGCCTGGAATAAATGCTCTCCAAGGGTAAATTAACAAGGCAGTCTCACATCACTGTGTAATGCTACATTCTTAATTGGAAAAGATAAAAATATTTGTAATAAAAACAGCCCCCTTCAATTTGTATAGCATGGTATGGTTCAGTGTTTCTAAATAATTGGCATGTTGGAGACTGCTGCTAGGATTGTAACAGGGTGTGAGGAATGCCTTTAAAACCCAATATTGACAACTTTCAGTCTATGCTCGTCTTCTCTACTGGTCCAGCCATAAGAAGATTTGTGTTTGTATTGCTTATCCTGGGTGTAAGTCTAAAGAAACAAATGGAATTCATCAAGGAATAATTTATCACCCTTATTTTTCATCAGCCAGCAAGAATTTAGTATCCATCTGTATTCTTTGAAATCTCCCTGCCTTGTGTATTGGAACTTTCACCCAGGTGAGATGCCTGAGGATGCACCACTGGCCTTGCTCTAGGCAGGCTCCAGCCTCCAGAGACCTCCTCAGGCTGGCTCTGCTGAAGGCAGCTTTCAGCACAAGTTTGGAGGGAGCCTGGTCATGAGTAGCCAGTCCTGTTTGATATCTTTTTGTTTTCATATCCAACAATATGGACAAGGGGGTTGAGTAGTCCCTCACTTTGCAGGTGACACAGATGGGTGGGAATCTTGATCTGCTGGAGGGCAGGAGGGCTCTGCAGAGGCATCTGGACAGGCTGGATCGATGTGCAATGGGATGAGGTTCAACAAGACAAAGTGTCGGGTCCCACACCTGGGTCACAACCCCACAGAGAGCTACGGGTTATGGGAAGAGTGGCTGGAAAACTGACTGGTGGAAAAGGACCTGGGGATGTTGGTCAACAGGCAGCTGGGCATGAGCCAGTGTGTGCTCAGGTGGTCAAGATCTGAAGCCAGTTGATTACTGAAATAAGTTTTCTTTAAAATAACCCCCAAAGTCCATCCATCCATCCATCCATCCATCCATCCATCCATCCATCCATCCATCCATCCATCCATCCTTCCATCCATCCATCCATCCAGCCAGCCAGCCAGCCAGCCAGCCAGCCAGCAGAACTGCTGGGGAAAATTTACATATTTCAAGAGAAGATAATAATTTTTTTTTTTTTATATATCTGCAGGGATATTATTGGAGCTACACTGATTCACATCAGCAGTTAGTGGTCTGTTTTATCAATGACTTTTCCTTCATTCTTAATGGCAGTGAAGACGTATTTCCCTCAATTATTTTGGCTAAGAATAAAGTTTACCAGTCAAGTGTGGCAATATAGGGGTTCTGATCTTCTTAAAAGGTAGAGGAAGTAAAGGTGTAGGATTTTAATATTTGCTCCATGAAAACATTTAGCTGGGACAGGAAAGCAGAAACTTAGGAATCTTTCTGTTGTTATGATTGATGCTGGACACTGTGACTAATTTGGAAGACATTAATAACATTGGTGGGATCAGAGGCAGCTTAACAGCTATTTTGAACAAATTAAAAAGCGAACATGTTGAACCACTAGCTGTTATTTAACTGGCTGTGGGAATTGTCCCAGAAAACAAAGAACAACAAATGTGGTGCCACAAAGGCTCTGGAGGCACCTACACAGCTTAAACCCCTGGGAGCACATGCTGCAGAAACCTAATAATAGCATTCTTTCAAAAAGTTAGTGAACATATGAATAAGGGTGATTTGGCTTCTGCAGTTACCTAGATTTCCTAAAAAAGCCTTACACAAGGTCTTCACTAAGAGCTTTCAAAGCAACTAATCAGTCACAAAATGACAAAAGAGGCTCCCTTTTCGATTAATAGCTACTAGCATCAAGATCCATCAAGGGCTATTAAGCATAATTGTCCAGCTCCAATCTCTATTCAAAAAATCCTTAAAAAGGTAATTGCTGGAACTGGAATGGCAAAGCTATCGCCACCTGCTTGTCCTTCAGCTGCTGTCTTTACTGAAGCATTTGCTATTGGTCTTGTTCAGGGACATAATGCTGGGCAAAAGAACACTTATCCTGACCTAGTGCAGCCTTCCTGATATATTCTAGCTAAGTGTCTTACTGTGCACTGAGTTGTAGCAACCATCTGTAGTTTTCTCTTTTTTAATGATAAAAGGACTCTTCCTTTTGTAACTTAATAATTTTAGGTAAAAATAGAGCAGTAGTTTTCACAGAATCATAGAAAGGTTGGAGTTGGAAGGGACCTTAAAGATCATCTAGCTCCAAGCCCCCTGCCGTGGGCAGGGACACCTTCCACTAGACCAGGCTGCTCAGAGCACCATCCAACCTGGCCTTGAAGGGATGGGGCACCCACAGCTTCTCTTGTCAACCTGTTCAGGTGCTTCACCACCTTCTGAGTAAAGAATTTCTTCCTAACATCTAACCGAAAACTTCTGTCTTTCCATTTGTAACCATTGCCCTTTGTCCTGTCACTATAAAAAGTCCCTCTCCCTTCTTTTTATAAGCTCCCTTTAAGTACTGAAAGACCTCTTTAGATCTCCCTGAATGGAGCCATCACTTCTCCAGGCAGAACAACCCCAGCTCTCTCAGCTTGTCTTTATAGGAGAAGTGTTCCAGCCCTCTGTACATATTTGGGGACAAGTGCTGAAATCTGTCATTGCACTTGTTTTTGGAAGATCTTGGAGAAAGGAGCGTGGTATCAGCAATTTGTTAAGTTGTACCAAGATCCCTTCTCTGCAGAATCCTAGGAGACCATTAGGAGCACAAGTCGACCATAATCCTTCAACCAAAGAGCTGCACTTGTGTGGGGAAGACAAAGCTAGAATTTGTAAATGTATGGTTCACACAGCCACAAGCACTGGAGGACTGGATATAAAAAGTTTATTACCATTACACTGTGAACTCTGCATCTGTGTAAACTCACTTAAGAGAGAGCAACACTATTCAACATTTGTAAATCCAAGCGTTCTCCCTCACTGCTGCTTCTTTTCCAGCAACACCATGTGTTGGTGGCAGGTTCAGGTGTAGGAGCGAGCAGCCCTGGCCCTTAAACAAAGCTGTTAGGTGTAAAGATTTATGTCTGTGTACTAAATGGGCAAATTGCTCTCTCAATCTGTTAAGCTGTCGGTATGATCTCTTGGCAAGCTATAACAGTTTGCTGCTATTTTTTGGAGTGGAACAAATTGCCTGTGTGCAAATATAGCCTAATAGTAAAACACACCATGGATATGCTGATCAAGGCATTCAAGGAAGTAAATCAGAGTTTATTTTCAGAATACTTTGACTTCATATTGGACCAGTTTTTAAACAGGGAGAAGAAGAATCAATGCTCTCAGTGATGAATGCCTAAATTAATATGTTAATTCCTCTGCAGTCCTGTTAACTTCACCTGAACTGTCTGGTTCTCTGGACCTCCTGCTAGCAGACCACTCTGGCCAGTCATGCCTAATTTGGAGGCCCTATTTTAAGAAAAACAAAAACAAACAAACAAACAAAAAATCCAGCCTCGAGAGAATCTTTAGAGCCAAAATTCTCTTTCAACAGTTGTTTATTTGTGACTTAATTATTTTGTAGAAGCCAGAAGCCAAAGTTAAACTGATTTAATACCACAAAAGAAAAATACCGCACACTAGTCAACAAAAACATATTTCTGCCATTTTTCTTCTCCGGTTGACAGGTTGGTTTCTGGAACAGTGTTTTTTCACTGATAAATTTGAATTTCATAATTCATAGTATTCTGCACTGGAGTAGTGGTATTGGAGCAGTCACTTTGTAGCAATGATGGAAAAACCATTGGCTAGAGGAAGCATTCAGAAGCATTGGTATTTCTGTGACTGCTTTAGAATAAGCTCAGTACTGATTTCCTAGCTGTGCCTGTGAGATTACCCAAGCACAGCAAGGTTTTGCTGAACACATCTGTTTCATTACACTGCATGTGGAAGTTCCTTATGAGAAACATAGGACTCTCTGTATTTTATTCTTTTTCATTTAATAGACTTTCTGCCAGTTCTTTACACTCTTTTGTCTTACCACAAGCAGCCACACTGTTTCCACACCTACCCTGACATGAACCTTCCAAATGCTGAACTAGATTAACTCCTATTTTAACTCTAGGGCTTAAGCCAAGACAGAAATTGCATATCTCCTTGCGGCAAACTTATTCCAGGTGGGCATGCAAGGTCTAGTAAAAAAGGCAATGGGATTTTCTGCCAGCACCGAGCAGTGAACCAGAGCTTGAAAATAAAAATGTTCTTGCCTACCCACTTGAAATTGAAGTAAGAAGAGCCAGCTCCAAGCTACTCAACACCAGAGGCAGGCTTCAGTTTCAATGCTCCAAGAAAAGGAATAAAATAGAATTTGTCTTCTTTCTGGAGTGGTAAAATCCATGACAGCAGCGTGTCAAGTTAGGCAGATGATATAACAGGTCTGAAGGAGGTCAGGTACAGTTTTAGGACAGTGAGGATAGTTAAAGAGAAAGATCCAAGTGTTCTGGTCCAGGTCATGCTGATTGAAGATCATTATCCAGTGTCCATCATCTTGGGAAAATTACAGGCCCAGAGATGCCTTCATCTATCTCTTGCAATACACCAGATAGAATGCAACCATAAAGATTTCCCAGTGCTCTCTTAAATGACGTGCCTGAGATGAACATCTGGTTCCCCAAGCTCCCCCACCCTACCTGGTCAGTGAGCATCTGCTGACACATCCAAGTTGGTGGTTGACCAACTGATGTTTTTCTGATTGATTTAAAGATGGAGACTTGGGGGAGATGGCTTTGGAGTCTTGGTGACAAGACCCTATGTTTCAGGACTGGAGACATCTTTCACAAGGCAGACCATCTCTTTCCTGCCTGTATATCCTAACACAGAAGATGGAGTATGAAAGTAGAGAGCTGCCTACAAGGGCACAATCAGTTGGAGTGAATCATGGAAGGGACCTTAAATATTCTCTAGTTCCAACCTCCCTGCCATGGACAGGGATACCAGTAGACCAGATTGCTCAGAGCTCCATCTTGCCAACCTTGAACACTTCCAGGGATGGGATGAATCTGGACTTGCACATCCAAGCAGGCACAGTCTGGTGTCCCAATATGTGTGACGTAGTTTGGGCCTATAAATATGCAGCATATCTTTGCATGTAAAACATAGACATTAGTGCAAAAGGAATACGTTGAACCCATAATGAATATTTTCCATTATATCATGCCTATAAATTGAATTTACAGTGTTATGTTTTCACCCTTGTCAGCTTTGCAAGTGACAGATGCTGTCCTGAACTCCAGGTAACGTTCCTAGCATTCCATTTAGTAGCAGGTATTTTTATATGCAACAGTATAAATGCTGAAACTCATGTTTATACAAGTCTTTGTGTGCATTTCCTAAAGAAAGTGCATAGTCAAGCTGGGGAGGCTGGCACCATTTTGTGGATCACTCTGTCATTCTCATGTCAAGACTCAATATGCCATTAGTAGAAAAAGTGGGGATTTTAAAGACGACTGCAGGAAAGGAAAGAGATCAGGCCCAGAAACTTTCATGCTCCAGGGACTGAGAAAAAGGGAGCCAACTATAGATCCATTGTACTCCTACGCTGGCACATCTGTGACCATCTCATGGGGATTTTGTGGAAGAGAGTCTTAAGGCAGCAACGCCTCCTCAGTTTGCACTGTGTGATCTAGGAGAGAAAGAAAAAGATGAAATAAGAATATGATGAATTTGAGGGAGAGCTGTCTACAACAAAAATGTGCATTGGAACCACCAAGTCTATGGTAGTTTCACCTTCAAACTGTTTATGTTTGGTTCCATATATTTTACTTTTGTCTCCTGATATCTGTCACATTACCAGTTAATGCTCAAGAGCAAAATGATTAAGAGGTTCATTCACATTTAAACATGCTTAGAAGCTCCATAAAATGGAGAAAACCCCTATGGAAGTTATATCTTGCCATCAGCATTTAGATTTTTTGGAATAAGATGCTGTCATGCCTTTGCTTTGGATGTGGGGCTATACTTTAATAGGTGCTAATTAAAACTAAAGTTCAGAAAATTGTATTTCTCACTGTGTTTCAGAGTTTCAATGAAAAACATTTTTTCCTTTTGTTCTTTTCACATTCTGATTCCAGATATTATTCTCTCATGATCAAGTTGTATTATTCTAAATTGACTAAACTTTTAAAACCCAGAACACCCCATGCACACATACAAACTGAAAAAAATATCAGGTTTTCTGATTGGGAAACATCTTTTTTCTGCATATTTCACATCTGTAGTGTAGTAGAGGAAATTCTCTGTTTTCTTGCATGAAACCAAAATAGAAAAAATATATAGGTTAATACTTAGAACTTTCCATGTAGCAAGAACCACATTGTCTGTCCTCTGTGTATTAATTATAGTAGCAGCTCCATTAAATTTAAAAGCACATTCAAGTGAGTAAACATTTCATAAACTCTAAACAATATAGCAACTTTTCAGTGACAGCTCCTCAAATAATATGGTTTCTTAATGTAGAAGATGAGCCATCTCTGCACACTGTAAACTGTCCCATGTAGGTATTTCTACAAATTTGAAGAGGAAATAATATTTCCTAGTGAACAATTAAAGGAAACATGTCTTTCAGGGATTATGAAAGTGGAAAAAAAGAACAAAAAACCCGCAGGCTGTGTGTCCTCTACATAGTGATGATCTGAAAATTTTGCATTCCACAGTAACCAAGCCTTTTATTGTTGCTAAATTATTGTGGCAGGAAGGAACTTCATTGTAAGTTTGAGTTACAGAAAGACCATTTCTGCAGGCACCATTTTTGTAGTCATCGAACTTGTGTGTGAATCATTCCAGCTGCTCTCAGCATCTCGGAGAATCTGCAAATGGAGATTTTAGGCTGCTCTGGCAGCCTCATAATGTGTGAATAAATTGGAGATAGGCCCATTCAGTGGCTCTGGATAAGGCCATGGTTTGTTGTTGGCACCATCTCATCACTTCCAACTTTTATTTTATTTATATGATTTCTTCTTGCGACTGTTTTGGTAGCTTTAGTTGTACAGTTCACATTTTAATTGCCACCAGGGGAGACATATTTGAGTTCTGTTTTCTAAAACTTTATGTCTCTCCCCAAGCCTTCACTGATAGTTTTTCTGTTGGACAGATTCTTGCTCAAACTGGCTACCTCAGAACTGATCAGATCTCAGGTATTTCCATCCTTAATCTCTTTTCCTACTGTTTCATTATCTGGTATGATATTTTGAACCTCCAAATCCATCATTCTCTTAACAATCGGAAAGATTTTCTGTTTTATTAATACTCCCATCTTACAAAAGCCTGGATAATCTTATACAAGGTTATTTAAGAGGGTCAGCCTGTATCTTCAAATCCATTGTCTATGCCCTAGGTATGTTCACTTCCTGAGAGTAATAAATACAAAGTTAAAAACTTTGATCTTCAGAGCTGCTTAAATTTGAGATTAATTTTGTGACTAGGTGATGATTTTTTTTTTAGGGGAAAATGTCTTTTTGAAATACAGACCATTTAATGAAGGAGCAAGAATTAGACTATAGGTGATCAGTCACACTGCTTGACAACTGAATTATAAAGATTAATTCTCCAGTAATGTTGGTGAGGCACTTCTGAAAAACTTTCTGAAAGAAATTACCTCACTGAATCACTGAAGATTCCTGAATGGTGAATACAGAAACAGTCTGTTTTGTAAAGCTAACTTGGTGCACTCCAAAGAGCTGATTCATTCTGAGAGGTTCTTTCATGAAACATTTTCTCTTGTCTTTTTTTTCTTTAAGACAAAAAGTCCTTTCACCCCTCCTGGGAATTGATTTTTTTCTGCTTTTCAGTATCCACATGCTCTCTCCCTGCAGACTTCTCTCAGCCAGCCATGAAATCAGTACATCCCAGGAAGACACAATGCAAGCTTATTACTGCTTACATCATTCTTGACATAACGATCTCTACATCTGAAGTGAAAACTCAGTTTTACTCTATTGTCTGATTTCTTTCAGTCCAAATTACTTGCATTTAGTGTGTTCTATATCTGGAACTTTTTAGTCCCGATTATTCAGATACTAAATTTAAATGACAACTAATGCCAAATTAATAGATAGTCATGTGCCTGGAGGCCTGTAGTATCACTTCTTCAATCACTTTGTGATAACGTGGAGTATTTCTCCCCAGTGTTGTTTCTTTTGTCTGCTTACTGATTTGTATTTCATTTGTCACTGACACATCTCGGTCCTTGTTTGCTCTTCTAGATGTTGCAGCCACTGAGAGTTCTGTTTATGTGTTCTTTTAAAAGCTTCAGCTCCTTTACACACTTGTCATTAGTCTTACTAAAGACTGCTCTCTACTTAACAAAAGTCTGAGGATTAACTTGTCTTTTTCAAGATGACCAGGGTGAGCTGGGTATCTTAACACACCACATGTTTAGCTGGGACTGCCATCTGAAAAGAGCAGTTCTCCTAAGCCAATTCCCAGAGCTGGGAATTCATAGCTGAAAGAGAAGTTATTATTTGCTTTACTTAAAAAAAAAAAAAAAGAAAAAAGAAAAAAAAAGGAAAAATTGAGACAATGATATTGTAAAACATTTGCAGAAGTATCAAGTACATTATAAATAGCATGAGAAGGCCTCAGAGATGTCACTGCAGCCTGTATATCCACGACACAAACAAATGAACAAAAGGAATGCTGTGAATTTGGCCCTTGTAGACTTCTGTGAAAACTGGAGATTATTCTTCATATTCAGCTGTTTTTCTTTCTCTTATTTTTTTTCCTTGATTTACTGCCTTTTTAGCACTTTTCCCCAGTAACTACAGCTTATTCTGGATATCTGACAAAACTGCTTCTGGTAGGACAATTTCCCAACATTTCTACCTGGGACTGGTTCATATCCCCACCTCATATGACACTTTTGTCCAACTGCTGTGGTGTGCAGAGGACAGATAGCTCAGAAAAAGTGAAAATGTTCATCCCAGGAATTCATACAGTTTGTGATATTACTGCAGCATCCAGTATTAGCACTCTGAGAGGCTGAACAGACCTTAGTCATGAAGAAACACCTTGAAGACAGACACACAAGTAAATGTCTTCTAACTGCCCTGTACATTTCCAATAGAATGAGGAACAAATTAATATAAAGGTAAATGTATAAAGAACTGGCACATTTGGTCCAGAATTTCATGCCCCAGAGATCAGGAACTGTGTGAATCTTCCAACTGAATTTCTGTCACCAGGGGTTCAGGGGTCACTGAGTAGGCAAGACAAAATCATGAACACCAGAGACTGTTAAGAAACTATTTCACAAAACAAGAACAATTTTCATTGTTTTCCTCATTGCTATAAAGCAAGCAGACAACAATTTTCTGTCATCTGCACTGTACATCTTCTGTGCCTCGTGCTGCAAAACTCAGCTATTAGGAGACAGGTAATGGCCTGGCAACCTTCCTACACTGCTTCAGTTGCACTAGGAACTTGGAGCTGTGTGAAAAAATAAGTCAGTGTCTTCTCTCTGAATGCCAATGCATAAACTGGACATCACCCCAGCAAAAGGCACGTCTGAACACACTCCAGCTCTGCCAAGTCAGCCCAGGTCTTGACACACACAGTTAAGCACTTTTTGATGGCTGCAGTGGAGCAGAGCTTGAGTCCTCACCATACTTTGATGATAAGCCTCTGGCAATATTCTCTAGTGCCTGTGGCCCATCCTGTGCTCCATTTGCTGCTCCTGGATCCTGCATGAGCCCACAGCCATTTGTGGGAGATGATGCATGTTTCCATGGACCATCTGTGAAGTAGGCAGAAGAAATCCTTAACTCAGTGTTGTTGCTAGAACATTCATGTAATGAAAGCACTGCCTGTCTTTCTGTTGTAACATGGCAATAATACATGTCAGGCCTGGAGGATGTCTCACAAAGCTCTGGAAAGGTTCATGAACTTTGGGTCTTCTGAGCCTCTCTCTGATGCTTCTTGTCTTCAGAAGCCCAGT
Organism: Thryothorus ludovicianus; assembly: GCA_013397245.1. Lineage (NCBI taxonomy): Eukaryota > Metazoa > Chordata > Aves > Passeriformes > Certhiidae > Thryothorus > Thryothorus ludovicianus. The sequence continues at coordinate 378,531 of VZTB01008899.1, read as the reverse complement.
TAGGCACGCTTGACACCCTACCTTGCCTTTTTTGTCTTTTGGGGAATGCACTTAAGAGCTCTCTTGCTTTGGTTCATTACTTTAAACAAAATCTTTGTCTTATTATTGACCTGAAAAGGAAATGCTTCTTCCCCAGCTGGTGAAACAGAAATACAAACTGGGGAATGACTGCAAGCACATTGCATTTCTCCTTTCTTTTTGAATATCATCTATTTTTCCTTATTTCATATTTTCACCTGAGTTAGCTGACGCTATGTAAATTAGGCTGTTGAATTCAGAGGCATTCCTTTACTTCGTGTGATGCTTTGTGAAATTGTCAGCTAAGCATTAATCATCATTTAGCCTGTCATTTTGTCTGTGTCTGATATATATTAAACTGTACCTCAGGATATACACATCTGGCTTTGACAGTCATTTGTTAATTGAATGTGACTTTTAATGAACTTTTCACCCAGCAGGCTATTCCAGGGATTTGTGAACAACTGTATTTGTTACAAGTGCTTCTTTAGTTTTTGGAATTGAACATTGAACCACAGTGTCATGACTTCATGGCAGCTGCTGCAGCATACAGAGCTGCAGCATCTTGCCCATTAATCCCCACAGGCATCAGATTCACCAAAGTTATGTCTGACTTTGTAAATGCAGATTCCTAGTGGCAGGTGTTTTATAGCTGCTCTCAAAGGTATCTCCTGAACACAGCCCTGCATCACACCGTTCATCTCAGCGAGGAGCCTGCTCAGTGCCAGTGTCACCAGCCAGACTGGGCTTCCTTCTTCTCCACCCTTTGAAGAGCAGACTGCTGTCAATGGCATGGTGCATGTGCTGTTGGTGAGGCTGCCCATGCGCCTGTGCCCCCCATGGCAGTGACTTGGGAGCAGCTTGCTTTCCCTTGGAAACCAGAAACAGCTTTCAAGGGGTAGCATGGGTTTTTTCATACAGAAGAAGAAAGGATGACCAAAATGTTAGGACACCAATCCACTGTTTGTATGTCTGGGATACAAAAAAAACCCAAATTTGTAGTGGGAAAAACCCTTTCCTTATTCTTTTGGTTCTGTTTATAATAGGGATTTGTTTGTAACAACTAGTTCAAGAGATGCCTCTTTCTATATCTCAATTTCTGATTGTCATTGTATATATTTCTTTGGAAGAGCTGGAGATCAAACAGAGAACAGGATGAGGGAAGCTTTGGAATTAGCTATGTATACAGAGACTTGGCAAAAGCATTAACAGATTCAAAAGAAAACTAAAAAAAAAAAGAAAGAAAGAAAATAATCTAAATTAAGGCAACATACAATATGAATATGAAAAGAGAACAGTTTGGAAATGGAAACAGAACACTTGGAATTAATGTAGACTCTTTCTAGGTCTGGTGTGATTCATGTAGTGCCAACAGGCTGTTGTACAATTTACATCAGCATCTATGTTTCAATACAATTTTGTAACCAGACTATTTCAATCCTCTAAGGCTTTTATGAATTCATGTTCAAGCCTGGACGTGAGGAGGGACAGGAGGCAAAAACTGAATATCTGCAAGGCACATCTCACATGGAACCTGTCAGGGCCAACTGCAGGCTGAAAAAGCAGCATCTCTGCTCAAACCCTGGCTTTGCCATTCTGATACAACCACACATTTCAGCTGCAGATCCTCTGGGCAATGTAATCTCCCTTCTCCTCAGAGTGCTTTAACTCAAAGTGCATTTAGAGCTGTCAGTTCTGTTCGAGGTCGCAGCAAGACGCGGTGCTTGATGCTGTATCACAGCTGACAGGATGTCTGTCTGTATATGGGAGTTTCCATGTATGCATGTAATCAATCTCATGAATCAGAAGCTTGATTTTTGCTTCACGGTTGCTTTCAACTCCTGCAGAGTTCACTCTTGCTTTGTGCTAATTCAGAGGCCGGTTGCTAGAGGCCAGCATGTTGGAGACTCTGTCCTGCTTTTGATCAATGTGAGTTTTTGATAGTAACAAGAACAAGATGCTGTCATTTAGAGTAACTGTGCTATATGAACTAGGGAGGGCACCATGCAGTGCCCATGCTGCGGGTATTTTAATGGAAATACTGGTAAATAAGTAAATTAAAATACTAGTATTCCTACTGAACACCTTTCCCAACTAACATTCTCTCTGAGAGATATCTGATCGCCCCCAGACTCTGAACTTTTCCCAAGAAAGACCACAGGTATTGAAGCTGCAAGAAGCTGAGACACAGATGTTGCACTTGATTTTCTGTTTCTGTACCCTGTTATAAGCCTTGTTGTTTTGGGTCATTTATTATAGGCCTCATAAATGTAAAGAACTGAGAATCTCAATTTTTGTATTTAATGGCACCTGATAAATATTTCTTCCATAATTTGCATTTTTTTACCTATTTATGATTTTAATTTCTACATTCTCCTCTGATCATGTGGCCAAAGTGTCATTTCATAATGTGTGACATAGAACAAGTACTTCTTATTTGTTTCAAACACACTGCCTAAGGATTACATTCAGTGACTCTTTTCCTGTTTCATGAGACAGAAGTTGAATCTGGATGACTTTCTTTAATATCCTGTGATGGGCTTTTAAAGAGTTATTAATCCTTTTCATCTCAAGGTATTTGAGACTCCTTATAAAGGTCTTCACAGTTTGTTCCAGAAAGACCTAGACAGAAGCATTAATGAAATTTAAAAGTCTATATAAAGTAGGTCATTTACATATGAAGGAGCTTGATGAAGCCTCCAGGGGATGGGAAGAGGCACAGGTTCCTCATAAGAATTATACAATAGAATCATACAATAGGATCACAGAATCATCTAGGTTGGAAAAGAATTTTGGGAGTCAGCCATTAACCCAAATGCACCACTGAATCGTGTCCCTAAGCACCACATTTACACATCTTTTAAATACTTCCAAGGAATGGGGACATTTCCCTAGGAAGCTTCTTCCAATGTGTAATAAGCCTTTTGGTGAAGGAAGTTTTCCTGATATCCGGTCTAAGTCTCCCTGGTGCAGCTTGAGACCATTTCCTCTCATCCTATTGCTTGGTACCTGGGAGAACAGATCAAACTCCACCTGGATACAGCCTCTTTAACACCTGATCTCTCAAGATACATCTGGAGGTAAATTTGACTTAGGCAAGCTGATTTTATTATCCATTTTCCTTATATGAGCTCTTTCTTTGTTTTCCTTCCAACCTTCCAATTCAATATAGGGTAGCTCTGCAGATCTGATTTTTGTAAACAAAGTGGATAGATATGAATGCCTCCAAGCTCTTCAGTAGAGGCACTGCAAAGAAAAAAGAGTTGCATCAGTATCTATTTCATGGCCTTTTGTAATCTTCCTACTCCTTGGTCATCCCTCAGCTCTGCACAGCTTCCTAGTTCTTGTGGTCTAATGTTTTATGAATAACTTTTATACTTGTCTTTAACGAGATTTTGTTCTACAAAATCTTCATTTATATTTTTAAGCCTAATTTGTTTAGGTTTAGGATCTGTGTAAGCTTCCTTGTTTCCACATAACTTCTGCTTCTGGGAAAATGTCTTTTGCCTTCAGATAAAATCTCTCCTATTTAGTTTAATCATTTTATTTATCTAAGAATCTTTTTTTTTCTTTCTCCCAAAGAATATTCATTTGTTTTGCATCTCTTAAATTGATGTTTTTAAGGAGTCCAAAATGTCAGCTTTCTAAAATCAGTGGTCTACCAGAAGGGAGAGGGTTTAAAAGCCTTTATTGTGACAAGATTCTGCCTCCAGGTTCAAAGGTAGCCTCAGCTTCTGATACATTGATACATCCAGCACCATGGCTGCACAGATCCTACCAAAACCCAACTCAGCAAATCCCCAGGGAAGAGCCATTGCAGGATGTTTTCTACATGGCCCATCCAGTGAGGTGGCCTACAGAGAAGGATGGTGCTCCTGCAGCTCCCCACTGCTCCTCAGGTGAAATCCCCTTCCTCTCCTGGCTGTACCACCAGTGCCCGCTGCAGAGAGCAAAAGAGTCATAAAATTCTGAATTTTATTTTTGTTTAATTTTTACTTTATTTATGTCCTGTTTGTCTTTAAAATTTTAGATGCCAAGTGGAAATGGAACATGATCACAGAACTAGCAAGGATCTGGACCACTGAATTCATTCCCTGTCTCCTAGGCACCACAGTAAACCATCATCCTCTTCATCAATTTTGCAACTGGAATCAAAAGTAGTCATCTACAGTGTTTTCCTCACTGGTTTGTTTCCTGTGATAGCAATTGATTTCATTTGAAGAGTCTTTGGGAATCTGAAATTTCCAACAAAATATACAGTATAATAAAAAGAAAAATAGGTTTGGCATGAATATTATTAAAGTACACTAGGATTTTTTCTTAATCCTCCAGATAATTAAAAATATAGAAACTGCACAGGACAACGTGAAAAGTTTCTCAGCAAGACTTAAAGATACAAAATCTCTTTTTCAAGTGACATTGATTTTGTTACAAGAAAGGAGAAAATAAATTTAAGAAATATCAGTTTATATTAAAGAAATGAAGGACAACTCAGTTGTGGCTCTAAATAGGGAAGATCCACATTTCTGTCAAGGCGCACCCACAGCAGAAAATGAGTTGATCCCAGCTGCTTCAAAGCAGCTTTCCACTACTGAACACCACCAAGGTATCTGATTCACTCCTTTGCAGACAGGATTTTTCAGTGCCACACTGGGAACACGCACATCCCTGAAGAACTCGTTGTCATGGAGTATTCATCTGCCTCAAAGGCATTAGTGGCTCCTCCAGGCGTTCGTGCTGGATCTGATTCAGAGCAGGAGTCTGCAGTGCTCCACTCCAAACCCCACACATGAAGTCCCACCTGCACACAGCATATGCCAGCTGCATCAGGAGAGGTGGGGAGCATCTCCTGCTGCCTCAGAACTCCTACCACTGCCTCAGCCTGAAGGAATACACGGGTTGGATTTTCCCTCACAAGACACACAGCTGGGCTAGAGGATGTCAAGGCCTTCAGGCTACCAAGCCAAGTGCAGGACAGGACCTTGGCACTAATAACTGTGTATTCTCCTTAGCTCGTGTGTTCTCACACAAACAAAGCCCTGAAGGTGACCAACGCACTGAATTTCAGTTTCTGCTGGAAAAAGGAGCTGCTGAATGTAAACCTGTAGTCCAAATACTAGCTTTGTGAGAGAATAACTGCAGGATCATTCTTCTGGATAAGCTTTCCTTATAACCTGGAAAAGGAAAGAAACCTACCAGTTATTTTTATCATTAAGCTAAAAATATAGTCATAAGAGGGTTTTTTTGAGAAATCAAGCCATCTACCCAAATAATGAAATAAATGGCAAAGAGACTAGTCATTAAAGTGTATCAAATTATATTCTAAGAAAAATATTTTAGAGGGAGTATTGGCAGGACTCCAAACTACAGCTCTTGTACTTTAAGAGGACATTTGGAAAGATCTAATAAAAATGCAACATAATCAACCAATTCTAAGCCATCACCTGAGTTATTCAGTGTTTAAAGTTTCCATTGTAAATAGGATTACTTAAACAACATGACTTAAATAATGTTAAAAATAGATCCTAAGTATTCTAGGTCATGCCAGAAATATCTAAGAACTAAAACCAAGGGATTTTAGGTTTGTGAAAGCCAACCTCGTTTTCAAAATGGAATAAAATTCTAATCCTCTGTTTATATTTATTTGTTATCATAAATAAATATGATAAAAAGCTTGACATGGTTTGTAGTGTAAACACTAAAAAACACAGATAAGATCCCCACCTTTGTCTGAATTTGTCCAGTTCTCAGAATAAAAACTGGAAGTGTCTGAGTAGAAATGGAAAACCTCTGTGCAGATTCCATTTTCATTTGGCTCTGACTGGATCTAGGGAAATGGCTGGATGAAGTCTTTCACATATGTATATATGTATGTATGTATGGATATATGGATATATGGATATATGGATATATGGATATATGGATATATGGATATATGGATATATGGATATATGGATATATAGAGTTTGTAGTGTGATTTTCAAAACGGTTTAAAGTGACTTCAAAATAGATAGTCTAGAGTCATTTTGGTACAATAAAAAAAAAAAAACAAACAAAAACCAACCAACAAATCTATGCTATGCTCAAAATGCCTAGATCTTTTAAAAAGCTTTCAAAGCCAGTTGTGCATAATGTGGTAGAATATGCCTGAAGATGTTAATTTTGTGTTTCCAGTGAAAACACAGTCTTCAGAACTTGCAGCATTCTTCACAAGGCACCATTTTAAGCGGAAAAATGGCAAAGCCTGCTGATCTCCGGCCAAGGTTGGATTTTTCCAAACTCCTGCATGGAGACATGTCCCAGAGGCCAGAGGCGTGCAGCTGCGCCGCGGCCTCTCCCCTTGCGACGTAAAAAGGCTCGGAGCCAAAAAAGGTCACATATGGCTTCATCCAGGTGCCAACTTTTTGTCACACGCTCGCTGCTTGCGTCGGGCAGGAGTGGGAGGATGTCCTGTGTCATTTTGCTGGTGCAGTTTGAGGGACTGCAGCCAAATAAAGGGGAAAGAAAAGGGAGTAAAGTCAGCAAGGCTCCAGGTAAGAGCTGTTTTCCCCGTTGTTTTTAGGGCACGGGATCCGCTCTCCCCCCCGACATCAGTTCTCCGCGGGCCAGCTCTGTGCGCTGAGGGGACAGGGACCCCCGGCAGGTCCGTCCCTGCGCGCTCGCTGCCGGGGACGGGGTGTCCCAGCCCGGTTCCCTCTCTCGGCGGCAGCGGCAGCCTGGGCCAGCGCTCGCTCGGTGTTTTGGGGAACGATGCCCCCAGCTCGCCCCCTCCAGGCCCGGCGGCCCCTGGGGCCCGGCCCCCCCGCGCTGCTCCCCGCCGGGACGGGCTGCGGGGACGGGCGCGCCGGGGGGCGGGCACGGCATCCCGCCGCCTCCCGGCACGGCATCCCGGCACCACATCCCGCGGCATCCCGACACAACATCCCGCCGCCTCCCGGCACGGCATCCCGCCGCCACATCCCGCCGCCACATCCCGCCGCCCCCGGGCGCGGCCGCGGCTGCCGGCGCAGCGCGATCCGAGGGCACGGACCTCTGGCGCCGGGTGAGGGCGGCGGGGGAGGGAAGCCGGGGCCGGGAGGGAGGCGAGAGGCTCGGGCCATGGCTACCGGGGCTGGATCGGCCGCTCGAGCCGGCTGCCGGTAGGGAACATCCCGCCGGAGCGGCGGAGTCGCGGGAGGGGCCGCCCGCAAACCGGAGCGACGCGGAGTGGTGCCCAGGTACCGTGCGCGTCCCTCCCGGCCCCCGGGGGCACCCCGGCCCCGGGCACCCCTCGAGCATCGAGGGGAACGGGAGGAAGTTCGGAGCAGAGGGCGGGCGGCCCGGCAGCTCCGGACCAGGAGCGGGGAAGCTGCTGGGGAGGGTGGTGCTGGGGACGCGGTGTCCCGTACCCGACCACCGTGTCCCAGGCGTTCTTCGGGATAGGTCACGGGCGATCTGTCTGTCTCCCTGCCCTGGATGCTTCCGGACTAGCCAGGTTTAATGTTTCTTAGCACCAGGTATTATTAACCTTTAGGGGAAGCCGCTAATCGATGTCATACATAGGCTGCCTCTTATCGGGACGGAAACTGAAATGACTTTTTCTCCGGCAGAAAAGCAATCAGAAGTGCTCCAAGTGCGATTTTTAAGCACGTGTCCTTCCTGAAATTATATTTATGTGGTCAAATTAGTCAGTGGTGACAACACGAAGGCTAGAGAGTAATTTACTCCTTAGATATATTACCGCACATATTTGAAACAACTGTTGTGCATGAAGTCCATAATTTAAGTTGCACAGACAAGATACTGAACAAATATGCAGCTTGTGGATGCAAAATATATTCCTAGAAAACCAGTTAAAATACATCACTGACTCTCAGCTTTCTGTGTTTGCAAGGAATGTCCTTGTACTTAGATCACACTTGAGACAGGAATTTTTTTTTTTTCTGATCGCCACAGAATGTTGGGAGTAAGAGAATTGTTTCTTAATCCAGTTATAAATGATGCTTTTCAGCATATGTTGAAGTTATTTGTGGACTCTGCAGAGCAGACAAGTGTTTTTAGCAAAGAGAGAACTAAAAGAGTATTAAAAATTCCTGAAGCAATAGATAAAATTACTGCCTACCTTTCAGCTTATTGTGGTTAGCATTGGTTTATGTGGAAATATATTGACAATATTGGACATATTGACTTACATGGTATAACTTCATCACCTTCTGTATTAGTTAAAAAAAAACTTCTTGATCAAAATATGATGAAAACAGACCTTAAAAACTGCTGAAGGAAAGACAATGACGCTTTGTTTACCTTTTCTGACTGAAGAAGTCATGGGGATGAGAATAGTTTGTTTTGGTTTGTTTTGTTTCAACTTATAACATTCTCTTTGAAGTTTTGAGCTTGAATGTTCATGTCATGATGATTTTGAAATATTACATTGTGGTTAATAACAAATACATATATAAGTAAGATAATTTGAAACTTAACTGTAAATACCCACATAACTTCTAAAAGAACACACTTTAATGTACTATTGGAGTGAAGGTTTAGTTCTCTACCTTGGTTTTGTAATACACCCTGTTGGAACAGAGACCAGCCTCTTTTCTTTTTTTTTCTTTTTTTTAATTAGATGTGTCATGAGAGTTACAAATTAAGACAACACCCTAACACATCGCTATGCTATAAAAATATACATGAACTTCAAAATCATGACAAATTTTAAAAATATTGATGCAAATCCCAAAATGCAGAGAAATAGAAATTCTGTCATGTTATGTTGTTAATCTCTGAAAGTGCAAAACTGTTCCCTTGTGTCCATTCGCTGACTATCCTGTTAACAAATAATATTTTCTGTTAGTGTACTGATGAGGGTTTCTAATGAGCCTTTCAGAATGTAACTGCTTCCTTCAGTTTCTAAAACCTGGGATGGAAAATCTGTGAGGAATCATTTGTACAGTAGTCTCCACCAGCTCAAGATCTTGTGTTCCCTGAGCTCCTGCTGGCCTTCTTGCTGTACTTCATGGATTCCTCCTCCTGGTGAAGATGCATCAGGACCACACTCGGTTCTCTGGGTGTGGCTTCCTCTTGACTGGCTTTGAGGGGAAAGTGAGAGAAATTGGGGTGTTCTCTCCACTTCTTGATGTCCAAAGAGCCTCCATGCACTGTAGCATCTCCCTAGGGTGCATCTCATTCTCTCAAATAGTTTTGTGAGCAGTAGTGGATTGATTTTTTGCACTCTGTGGCATCCAGACTGGCCACTCAGACCCATGGGATCACCCCCAGTACTGAAAGGGGAGAATTACGAAAGTCAATCCAAGTGATCTTGTCTGGTAGAAGTATTTAGACAGTCAAACATCTGTGTTAGAATGGATTAAGGTTCTGGTGCTTGCGTTTTTACAAAGGGATCATCCAGATTTTCGTTGCAGCCTAAGAGTATGGCTTAGCAGAAATCCTAGAAAGTCAGAAATGGTGATCTCTTTGGGAAAAGCTCCCAATTCTGGCTTTCCTCACGTGAAACAATGTCTTCTGTACTTGACTTAAAAATTCTGGTTTTGGAAGTTTTTCCCATTTTCGATTTATGTTTGTTATTTCTTCCCTTCTGCCCTGACTATATTAATTTCAGCCTGGTTTCCTAAGGAGATGAAGCTGAAACAATAATAATGCTGTCTGACTGATAGCTCCCCTCATTGCCTTGGTGTAATATTTTTACCCTTGAGGATTAATTTCTGCCAATATAAACAGAAGAGCAGAGATTTCAAAGTGATGAAATCTTACAAACCTCAAGGCTTCTGGTGGCCAGGGAGATGAGGGAGATGTGGTTGATGCCCCCACTGAAGGAAGAGCTGTAGCAAGCCTTCAACTTAATAGACATCAGAAAATTTCTGCCGGAGCTCCATAGGCAGCTGAGCTTTATAACTTCTGTTGCTCAAGGCTTGGTGATTATATGCTTCAATTTCTTTGCTCTATGGGAGTGCACAGTTGTGGAAGTTTTGATTGTGCCCTTTTTTCTTGTAGTCCTCTCGAAATAAGCTCAATAGGTCTGAGATGTTTCTGATAATGAGTTATGAATGCAGACACTGTAATTCCTCGACTTCATAAAGCTGATGTGTTTCTTTCCTTGTCCATAACTTAATACTTCTTGATACAGTGTTGATAGTCAGTGGGGAAGTAATTTTCTTTGTTATCTTGACTCAGTGCAAACACTCAATTACTGTGGTCACAATAAAACCCAGCTGCTTCCACAATCAGTTTCTCTCAATTGTTTACAAGTTTTTGATTAGACTTTAATTTGCTTCCTTCTGCCTCTGCTGTTTCTTCTGGTTAAGGCTACATCCGAACGTCCTCTTCTGCTTTTTGTGCACAGTAGGATGCGGTAACACTCTCCCTGTCTCATGAGAAGGGTAATGGAGGAGAAATATGAAAAGGTGTTGTGAGTTTATCTAGCAAGGCCTTTATGAAAACATGTGCTTTTATTGACTTTTAAGTGGTGGTTCTTGTTCTGATTATTTGTTCTGATACACAGCTGAGGAGCTGTGTTTACGGGTAATTGCCCATTTTCTCCTTCCTCGCCTTGCCAACATTAATAGCATCACAATATTTTTTCTGCCTTTTCTCTTTCATTATCTCCCTATAAAACTACTGTGGGTAGGTTTTCTTTGAGGTGGTTGAGNTTTTTTTTTTTTTTTAGGAAGGTTTAAGAGTGTATTAAGTTGATTTGCTAGCTTTTTTCTTGTTGCAGAAATTGTATAAACTGGCTTTGCTCTCTGGGCATGAATGTACATATATAAATGAAATTAATTTAGTGAAGTGCTCACTGGATAATTTTGATTTCTTTGGAAATATTTTTCTGCATTTATGTTGCCCAAAGATCTCCTCTACATCTTTTGCAATCATTTATATACATTAAAGCCTTCATTCCCCAATAAAGACAGAGCACCGCCATGCTTGTATAGCAATTACACTTGATCTTATTCTCCTGTTTGACATTAGCAAGAGGAAGGACAAGGGGCACAGTGATGTCTTTTTCTGGGAACAAGCACAAATGCTTATGTAGTGTCTTGCCCTGCCTCACCCTCTTGCACTTGGATGGAGCCAAACATCCTTCTCTGCTGCAAGGACATGGCCTCCTGGCAGCCCACCCGGCTCTCCCCGTGCTCAGGTAGCTGCCACCCCACACCCTGGGCTGGGTGCCTCCCAGCTGCTGTCAGCAGCTTCTCACCATTGGTCCCAGAAATGTGGGATGCACCATCGTAAGTAGGTGCTACCCAGTCTGCTTCAGTTCAGATGCACCCACGGAATGGATCTTAACACCCTGTCAGTGGAAGTGTTTAACTGGTGCTGTGGTGAAAGATTGGGTAGGACGTGCAAACGTGCACCCTTACCTTGGCAGGGCAGAGGAGGGCAGAGATATCCTGCAGAGAGGGAGTGTGGTCTGCCCAGGGACCGGGGGTGGGCTGCAGTGGGCTGGGAGCAGGAATCCTTCACACGGTTGAGCTGTGGCTGAGGCAGCTCGTCTGACTGCAGCCAAAAAAAAACACTGTCAGCAAAGGGAGGTAGTGATTTTACCAGGGTCAGATTTGCACTGTACATGGGGAGACAGATGTTGAGCAGCCTTTCGATGTGGAGCTCTGGAGAGGTGCACCCAGGCTGAAGCATTTTGACAGAAGAATTTCAGCTGGCTTCCCAGAACACAAAAGGCATGGAGTACATGCAGCAGATGTTTTCTGCATGTCTTTGCTTTGCTACGTGGCACACATCTTTCCATGATGAACCCAGGGGTAGGGGCAGTTTCTGTGCTGGATTGTGCTGCAAGGATGCAGCTCTGAATTAAAAATCTTCTATTCTCTGTGTCCCTAGGAAGTTCCCAGAAAAACAATTGCAGATTAGGGAGCACTTGCTTTTTTTCTTTTTGCTTCTTTTAATCAACAGATTAAGCAGTATTTACTACACACATACATGCATAATAATAGCAAAGCTATCTTTATTATCTTTCCCCATCCTGTCCACATATTCCATCCAACAGGGGAAGGTGAACTGGATTTACAGTACACAGTAATGTTTATGCCTGCAGTTCTGAACACCTACTGAGGCAGAACAGAGGGAATAATTTATATGGCTCTCCAGTCCCCATAGACAAATGGGTAGCCTTTTATTTCAGTCTTTTTCATTTACCTTTGCGACCAATTCACAACATTCTGTTGAAAATCCAGAAGTTTGTCCATAGGCTCCTGAGCAAGCTGGAACTGTGATTAGTAATGCAGCTTTGGAGTTGTTGAAATGCCCTTGGAAGATGTGCAGCATTCAACACCACACAGCTTGGTTTTCTCTCTGTATAAAGTACTGCCCTTTTCTCAGGCTCAACATCCCTCTTGTTTTGCCTGCTTTGGAATCTTGTGTCATTTGTATCCTTTAGCTGAGCGCCTGACCCATTGATATTTTATATCTTCCTCATTACAAGGTACCTTGGTTGTGCTCAGACAGAGGCAGAAACATTGGCAGCTCTTAAATATTTCATACTAACTGATGAAAGTGCTCTGTGGTATTTCAGTGAGTGATGACAAAGAGATTGTCATTGAGATGATTCTGTACCCTTCCTCTCCCTCATCAAAAATAGCTTTAGTTCCTGGGCAATACATGACATGCTTTGTTCATAAGCAATTTCTATTTATGAGGTGGATTTAATTTAATTTTATAGTCCTTAATTAAGGGAGTTTCCATTAAATAGTGTTGGTAAGATTTGTCCTGGAAGTATATATGTGGAGACCTTGGTATGTCTCTTCCCTCTATTTTGGATGAGGTTTGGTTGGACGGGAGGACTAAAGGAAGCAGATGGGAAGATGATGTCAAGAAATTCTGTCTCTGAGTGGACAAGCACTTCTCAAAATAGTGTTTGAACTAGAATTTTCCTCATAGTACCAAGTATAAGGATGCAGTTTGCCTGAAGTATACATATTTCTCAGGGCTTAGCCAGCTGTAAATAGCATTGTTTGTTTTGGCAAATGACACAAAAAGGTATATGGCACTTCATCTTGATTTAAGTCCATAATACAATGGGAGTGCTGAAGTTTTTCTGCTGTTTGTATGAATAGAAGTTTTGATGACTGGCTTTTCAAAGTGCTCTGAAAAAAAAAAGGAAAGCCACCTTGGAACTGAGGAGCAGGGCAGAGGTCTGCAATTCTGTTGCCAACTTCTTCCAGAGGATGGATGGGATGCTCCTACAGAGACAACTTGTAGTGGGAAGTCACTGATTGAGCTGTGACCATGACTGTAGCAGAGCCAGGCTTGGGCACAGGATTGTTGTTCCCTGGACACAGGGAGCCAGATGATGCTGTGGAGTGTGTCAGTGTAGTTCACCTTTCCTGTTTCCTTGCAAAACAGGATGCCCTCTCCTCCAGGGAAGCAGCCGTTTTCTAGAGTATCAAAAGCGTGATGGTCATGGCTGGAGCAGTTTCCCCATGAGGAAAGGCTGAGGGATGGGCTGGCTCAGTCTGGAATAAGATGGCTCTGGAGGTGCTGACAGCAGCCCTGGTACCACAGGGAGGGAGGTGGTCAAAAAGAGAGAGACAAAGACACAGGGAGCATCAGCTGGACCAAGCCAGAGAGGTTCAGATGGTGCACAAGGAAAGGAATCCAAGGGGGCAGAGATATGGGCTGCCCACAGTGGGTGTGCCAGTTCTGCTCCGCGGAGTTCCAGCCCCAAGGAAGCACAGCCATGATTAGCCTCATCTGACCTTGGTGCTGGGCTGGACCAGGGAATTCTCAGCCACACCCAGCCTGAGTTCTCCGGTGACCCTGTCATTCCAAGCTCAAAGCTGAGCCTCTGAAAAGTTGCTGTGAAGCCTTTGTTAACCATCTATGCATGAAAAACATAACAGGGAAGAGGAACCTTATTTAACAGACTGAAAGAAGGCCAGCTGACAGTACCTTTAATAAGAAATAACAAATAGATGCTAACAACTGCATAGTGGTTTGCAGTCCCTGCCTCAAAATATCTTGCTTATACAGTCTGCCTTAGATATGGTTAAATTCAGTTTGCAAAACAATTTCTAAATGTACCACCTGTGATCTGTTTCAGACTTCAAGTCTAATTCAGTGTGCTGCAGCTTTTTTTCATTTAAGAAAAGCTTTCTCCAAGGCACAATACAGTATAATAAAAATGCAGGAACTTCTGTAAACATGTTTTGCTAAATCTTTAATGTGATACTTACGTTCTGTGTTCAAAAATGAAACACTGAGCCTACTGCTTTCTTGGAAGTAAGCATTATGTGTCTTTGATTTTTAAAAGAAAGGTCCCTAAGTGGGGATGGGGTTCTTCTTATGTGTCTTGCTTGTTTTTCTTCTTGGAAAGGTCAGGTATTAGAAATGGTGTTGTTACCACCCTTCTGATATTTTCTCTTAATTTCTTCTCAGAAGAGCTGGATTTCAGTGAAACCACTTGATAACAGAGCCTTCAGAGAAGACAGCCACTGACTAGTCTATGATTAAGACTGTGAGTTGCTTCTGTTTAACAAAAAAAAACCCAACTAAATAACCATGCCAAAAAGTAAACCATAGGCAATTGCTTCTACAATAGATAGAGTTTCATTTAAGCAAACATCAAGCAAAAAGCTCCTCTCTATGTTGTCAAAGCTGTTTCATAAGCAGTGATTGAACATGTGTTCCCTGAGTAACATAAAAGAGTTGGCATTAAGAAGCCAGTGGTGCTTTCAACCACTTCCCCTCTCTTCCCCATCATTACTCAGAAACTGTCACTAATAGTGCTTGCTGTTTACCTCAGAGAGCTTAAAAAAGCTTAAAAAGATGAGTGTGTGAGGGTTGGAGAAATATTTATTTTCTTTCCCCTTGAACTTGCATTTGTTTGCTGGAAAAGCTTGAATTGTGGAAGGAATTAAATTGAATAAAAATAATTCTCAGCCAATTTCTAATGGAAACAGCCTATTATTGATGTGATTGGATGGTCTCCATTCGAACATAGAAGGTATTTATCATAAGGCATGATGCTTTTAGGAAAAAGCATCACTGAAAAGGCAATGCTGGCTTTTTCTTTTCTGAATTGCTAGTTTATTTATTTATAGTTTGAAGAGAGAGTACATCCTGTCCACGCAGTTCCCCTTATTAATGAGTAACTCACTTTTATGTTCCTTCTCTCCTTCTGGATTCTCATTAGTTACAGGTAGCTAGAAGTAACACTTCAAAGTAAAACAGAATAAATTGGATGGTGTGTTTCTCAAAAAGATTTCCCAAGAGACTCAGTGTGTTCTGTTCTAGCAATTTTGGATGCTAAACAAAAATAAGTAGCTTCTCACTTATGATACTAATATTATGATACTAATTAATTTAGCTTTACTAAGTATTAAAATAATTCCAAATGGAAACCTACTTGCTGTAATCTCATTTAAGAAGAAACAATTTCTTGGTTTGAGTCAACTATAATAATTCACTCATCTTAGCATGGAAATTGAAAGTTGTTACAGAAAGTTATCTTGAAGGGATGTGGTGAGACATCCAGCTGTATATTCATTGTGTTAATCAAATGACTGGTTAACCATCCAGCCTTTGCAGAGAGTTAAATTTTGTCCCACAAAGGGAGAACGAAGAAAGCTGGAGGCCTCCTTAGTAGCAGTTGGTGGTCAACAGAACATAGAAGAAAGCTGAACAAATTTATCCAGCTGATCCATTTTGCACATCCACATGGAGTGATATCCACCTCGTGATTCTGACAACTAAAAAAAAATGAAAACTTTTCACCGTAATGATTTTATAAGTTTCTTGTTCTTTAGATTTTTGTAAAACCTAGAACCTGAAGTTCCATTGCTTAAAATTAAATAAATACTCTGGAAGAACTGAAATATTAGATTTAGAGATGCATCTTTTTTTTTTTTTAAATGAAGGTTTTTATGGCTTAATGGCTTAATCAGTCCTTACTATAAATATTTTGACTGTGCAATTTTTCTAGGCGTACATTTTTTTTTAATCTGTATTTTGGCCACATTTCTGTACCTTTTCAGGAAGGTCCTCATTTCAGTTCCTTTTTAGGAAAAAGCATGTAAGATTAGAAATGAATCAAAGCAAATTTTAAAAAGGTCAGTTTTAATTTGGATGGCTCAGTACCTCCTCACCCCCACTCTCACCTTTCGTCTCAGCGCTGTTCTATTTGATTAAAGCCACCAAAAAGCTGGGATTTCCAGCCCAGGCCTTTCTGTATGGCTGCCTTTCAGTGTAGGATTGAGTGCCTTTGTTCCTGCTCTATTCCTGGTGGAGAACTGGAGAGCAGAGATAACAGCCGGCAGTGCGGTCTCCGGGGCAAAGGATATCTCCCGTAATCCCAGTTCCCTTGTAAAGACTTTCCAGGCTCAGTATTTCATGGAGGAAGAGAAGCCAGGCTGACAGCCCAAGCTGCCACCTGACAGGAGTCACATTTGATGTGAGGATCCCGTGGCTGTGGCTGTGGCAGGGGAGGCGGTCCAGCCTACAGGCTT
Source organism: Thryothorus ludovicianus (assembly GCA_013397245.1). Classification (NCBI taxonomy): domain Eukaryota; kingdom Metazoa; phylum Chordata; class Aves; order Passeriformes; family Certhiidae; genus Thryothorus; species Thryothorus ludovicianus. The sequence continues at coordinate 362,062 of VZTB01008899.1, read as the reverse complement.
AGAAAAGCAGGAGCCCCTCAAAGTGAGACATAATTACCATTTGAAGTTAAGCTGTTCCCAAAATGGGGATATTTGTTCAGATGTCTTACCAGGAGCTGGCAGGGGGATCTGGCTTCACTCTTCCTGTGCCAGTCTGAACTGTTCCAGCATGACAGCAGGTCCAGTCTATTTATACAACTGAGCAAAAGAGGTGCAGGGTAAGACCTCCTTCTGATTTTGGGGCAAAAAGCCTAGAGACATGGTTTTTGTTGGAGCATGTCTTTTTGAGGCTCCATCTCCTAAAAGAGAGTGCAGCATTCAAAAGCATGAGGGTAGATGGCTCATCACTAAATGGGATGTGATGAGGGGGAAGATGCTCAGCCTCAGGCAGCATGGGAGCTAAAAACAGCTCAGTGGTGTTGCGAGCTGTGTTTGCACAGTGCCAGCACAGCCACCGTGCACTTGGGAGAGGCTGGAGATGTTCTGGAAATGTTCAGAGCAGTGAAATCCTCAGGGGGAAATGTCCTGAAGCTGAGGAAGGAATATTATGGCATGTTCATGTCTGGTATCAGGATGAGAGTTTCAAAAATAGTTAAGAAAATAAGCATATGGACTGTATAAAAGTCACATAAGCATGTTTTGGGTGAGAAACATACACGATGCTGTTCTCCTTTTTACATTTCTTCAGGAAGTATCTTGGCATGTTTTCTGTAGATTTGTGTGTCTGAATTTAGAGGGGGAGGATGAGGAGGAAGGGAAGCTGAGGTGAGGAGGAAGGGAAGCTGAGAAGAGAGCACTGCAGGGATATGATAGAGTTTAGCACCAGTTTGTTTGCAAGTGGAAGATGCAGCAGAGCTGCAGTGATGTGTTATGTTGTTAATTATGTTTCAGTGTAGCTCTGGAGTTTAGATCCTAGGAGAAATGCCACTCTGAACAAATATAGCGTTCAGAATTTGTTGGTGAACTGTAACATCTGAAATGATAATTCTCTAGATAGAAATAGTGCTTAACTGTGCTAAACATTCAACAAACACTTATTGCAACTCCAATTTGAATGTTTAAACTGTGAACAAAATACAGGGAAACACTAATAATTCTGTGGCATCTGCTTTCTGCAGGAAATTGTGCCCTCATTTTCTAAATTAGAGGAACAAAAATAAGAGTTAATTATTTTATTTTTTTCCTCAGGTCATGCTGCACTTGGTTGTAAGTCACTGGTACACAGCTCATGAACTGTCTGTGCTTCTCATCTTGGGTGTTGAGTTTACAGGATGTTTACTTGGAAGCCTTGGGAAAGGGAGTCACCAGTGGGAGAGAAGGGCAGAGCTGAGGTGACAGAGCAGTGGGAGCTCAAGGAACAAGGTGTGTGGCACATGCAAAGGGAATGATGACTCCTGTCTTTGCACTTTGGCAATGGGCATCAATGTTACTGAGCAGAAGAGTGAGATAAAATGTCAGGATGGTTTTCTTTGATAACCAAAATGGGGCAGGAGAATGGTTGAGGAGAATGGTGGCTGACTAAATGAATGTATGTTGGCAACAGCAGTTGCATCCATGTGTCATCTCATTTTTAGGGGCTGTGGCACGGTATTCCAATTCAGGTGACTTTTCTTCTTCAAGATAGAAGACACTTGGAATACCATTTTAAACCTTGGGTAGCTCCATTCTCCATTAGAAAAGAGATGGATGCTATAAAAATACCAAGGCTAGAATATTTCCTTTGGTCATAAATTTCCCATATGAAAACTGCTCCCTGTTCAACAATTTAAAGCCAAGGTTGGTACTGATGCTTTGGTTTAATAGAGTTTATTAAAGTATCTCCATTATTCGGAAGAATAAAATAGTTCCAGTGATTTTGCACTGCATAAGGAGCACTGTTGTGGTGTGGTAAATACTGTCTTATCTTTGTCTCCACAATTCAGGAAGAGCTGGGATGTTACAGTGTACTGGTGGAACTGTATAACCAGAAAAGGTACTGGAAATCAAACACAAATATCTGTAGGAAAGGTCATCTTAGTTATCAGGTGCATATGCCCTTTCCAATCCACCAGCTTGCTGTTTAAATGGCTCTGGGGTGGCACAGATTTGTGACTAATCATTGCTTTGAATCAGCAGGGCCTACTGAGATAATACAGGAATTGTTTAGAGCTTTTGAGGGATGGATGGTTCAAAATTAAAAAAAAAAATAACCATGAAAGAAAAAGACAGATCAAAAGAGTTTTTCTATTATACCACCAAACTGATTACTTCTAATTCAGAAATTAATTTAAGCCATTCTTATTTTTCATAACTTGATCTTGAAGAAGCATTTTTATCATGTAATCCTGATCTTTTTCTGTGTTGTTTTTTTCCTCCTGGGTCTGAGTAGTGAGGGCAGCATTCCAGTTAATCCAGAATGAGATCCAAGAAAGCCTGGATGTGGGGCTCAGAGTACCTCCAGGCAGCACAGCAAGTGCCACCTTATCCAAGGATATAAACGACACTGGCTTTGGCCTCATACCTGCATCTCAGCTTGGTGGATTTGTGGCCATAATTCCTGCTTATCTTCAGCCCTTTCTTCAGCCTGATGAGGAGCCACATCTTGCTGTCAGAGTTATTTTGTGCCACAGTCTAGGCTGTGGCACCTGAAAGATCCCCTCCACCATATGCTTTGGTGACATGGATGGTTATGGAGTATCTTGCATTGGAAGTGTTCTCCTGTGGCTAGAGGCCATCCTTCCTTTGGGGATCTTTGAGGTAGGAACAGGTTTTCTCATGAATCTCCAGCTTGTCCCTGCTAAAATGGGAAAATGTTGCCTTCTGAGCTGTGAGATGAAGCCCTCAAAGCACGGAGTAGAAAACTGTGTAACCAGAGAGACTTCTGGAAAGACTGAGCAGTCTGTGTCCTCTAGGAAGACAAATGAGTGATGTGCCCTGGATTTAGCTGTGCCTACCCTGTGATAATAGAAATTCATTGTGAAATGTTTATGATCCCATAAACAGGTGCTGCCATGCTGCACAAAGCAAGGGTTCAGCCACTGCACAGAATGGGCAATGTTTTTTCACTCAATTTGCTTTTCCCTACAGCCCCTGACTCCAGCTCCATTCAACTATTTCAGGTCACTTTGTAAGCAATCTGAAACTACACTCTACTAAATACAGCTTTCCTAGATATGTAGGTTCAGCACATTTTCTTGTTGCATGAAATCTCAGAAAGGCTATTAGTAAATCCTGACTTTGTTTTTTTCTTTTTATAGTCGTTTACAATTTCAGATAAAATTGCCACTTGCTCTAGTAAAGGACTTAATGTGAACTTGCAGCTTGCTCACTTTTGACTAGATTATTTTATCTGTGTCAGTGTGTCATAGCTGATACCTGTTTTTCAGCCTCCGGTTGTGTTGCTGAAAGATCAAAATTTCAGGGGAGTAGTTTATTTGTAGAAGTTGCTTTCTCTTTCTTCAGGTAGATACAATTTTCACTTAAATATGAAGTATTTTGACAATCAGCTCCCAGATGTGATCAAAGCACACATCTCTAAAGAGTCAAGTATTATTAGCTCATGAAACTCAGTGACCTTGAGAACTGAGAGGATGGTGTAGGACTGGTTAACTGATAGATCCTAAGCGCACGTGGTAGGAAGAGGGTTAGGTATACCTGACTGATGGTATTTGGGGCAGAGTAGCTTTTGTGCTACTAAAAGACATGATAGCTCTGCTAAATTCCTGGTGTCTCCTCTCCTTCATGCTGCCCTGAGGATTCTTTGGAGAAGCAAAGCATTTCTAAGGACAAATAAAGAAAATTCAGAGCATTGTATGATAATTTGACTGTAGAGCCTGGACATCCTTCAGTGGGAACGTACATGTTTGAATTGCTATGCATGAATATTTTTATGATTTTGAATAAAACTCTGAAAGGAACTTGGCTGAATACAGGTAACCTTGAGGCCCTATGCCATGTGTCTCTTCCTTTCTGTGAGATGTATCCTGCCCTATTTCTATTTCAAGGAGGTTTATGCATTTGTTTGGAAGCAGTGCATCCTTAGAAGAACTGTTCTAACAGCTCTTGAAAGAACCAGTTCCTGCCTCCCAGGGTATTTTTAGCCAGCTTAGACCCACAACGCATGAAGACCTGAGGAATGGACCACCCGGGACTTGAAGGATAGTTTTGTGTTGGTACCTCTCTACCTTGTAGAAGCTGAAAGCAAATTAGGGTGAATTTGGCTTCTGGTATGTATCAGAACATCTGTTACAAATCATGGCTGGCTACAGCAGCCTCTCAGATAGATCTCTGCAGCACAGTGGTACACTGGCTCTGCTTTTTTTTTTTGGAGATGTCCTCCATATCAAGGGCAAATAAAAAAATCTATAGATTTGCCTGCTTGTTGCTGTAAAGCTTCATGGTTAATTGATGTGTGGCCTGACCATATACTTATATAGAGCATTGACATGTGAACTGTGTTCAGAATAAACATAAGTGAATTCATCCTTTTCCTCAGTATAGGTGAAGGGAAGAATTCATTCCTAGAATGAACAGAGGGAATGTTGGTGCTGTGTTTACCTGCCAGAGAGATGGACTAAGAAAAATATCTGGTTAATTAATATCAGAATTATGTTCACTCCCAGGCTGCTAAAAGCTGCACAGGTATCCTCCTATCATTTTAGTGATGCACATACACAGCAGAGAGGAGAGCAAGAGCACTACCACACTGCCTGAGGTTTGGTGCACACTGAGTCTGGAGGTGACCTTCAGTTCTCATCCATGTGATACCCTGTGTGCCAAGGCTTTCTTCCATTGTTTTATTTCAGGTTTGATCTCTGTGACACCAGACGTGGAATATCACATGGTCAGTCACTGCCTGTTAGGTCAAAAGAAGCATTAGCAAATGCAGTTACAGAGCCTGTCTGATGGATACCCTTGTGCTGACAGACACAGGTGTTCTTGTGCAGGACACTGTGTAGGGGCAAGGCGGAGGAGGTGCAGTGACAATGTGACATGAAATTAGAGAGGGCAGCAGTGTTTGAAGACACTTCTCTTGAGGCTTTTCATCCAGGCTTCAGGCTTATCATTCTGTCATTAATATCAGTTATGCACCTTACTGTTCTTATTTGTTACATGCAGGTAAAAATATGTTTTCATGACATGTAAAATTACATTCCCCTACTGATAGCAGCAAGGAATCTTACAGGGAGGATTACAAAGCACTTCTAAAACCCCTTTTTAATGAATGAAGCTATAGTGAGGTATGCAGAGGGCTGGGGTGTAATGATTCCTGCTTTGCTTCTTCTGCTCTTTGCAGAGATGCTGTTGTTCCAGGGAATGCTAGGAAACCCCATGGGCTTGCAGCTGTGTTTTGCCTGCACAATGCAAGAATAAAGACTGAAGAAACTTTTCTACTTCTGCTGTCCCTCTGCATCACTTTAGAGATCAAATATGATTCATTGTCTTCCCTGAGAGCACCTTCCCCTCACCTCCAAATGCCATTCAGCCCTCAGAGAACCCCAGTGTGAGAGCAGATTGCTTTAGTTAAACATTGGCAAGTGACCACATCCTGCAGCTGCAGGTCTGTCTGGGCTTCTGACCCCTTTTCCTTCTTGTCAAAGGTTTTAAAGAGTGATTTAGTTTTGGGACTGCTGACTTCAGCTCTCACACCTATGCTGATGACTTTATTAATGGTAGAGACATCACATGAATTGTCATCTCCTGCTCTTGACTGCCCAATGTCAGAGATATCTCTGGAGATGTCTCTGGAGACAGGAAAACAGGTGTTGATTCTTTAGGGCATTTGACTTTTAAATTTCTTCCTCATCACCTTGCTTTTAAGGGCACTGTTCCAGGGTTTGGTTACTTGTGTTAGTGCCCTTTCAGAAGGGCACCCTGCAGCACTTCACGGCTGCCTCTGCAGCCACCAGCCCAGGGTTGCTGGGCTTACAGGGTAATCTGTATGGAAAAAACTGTGTGTTCATCTCTTTGTGCACCATGAAACTTTCCATTTTACCATTCAAGCAGAGTTTAGCCCAATTTCAATAGGAAGATGAAATTGATAATCTTAGATTCTTTTCTGATTGAGCTCTTTCAGCCTTTAGAGTGCTTTTTCATTGTGTAATGCTTCTTTGAAATAAAAAAAAAAACCCAAAACGAAACTGAATGAACTCTTAATAACATCCTTTCCCATTTTCATCGGAAAGCTGATGTTCTTATTAGCACAAAATACCCTTGTAATTTTCCACTTTCAAATTCTGCTTTCTACCTCTCCAAGATCAGCAGACACAGTAGACTTCTTGCTATAGGAGAGAACAGTCTTTCCCCTCTGCAGGAGATTGTTGTGGGGCTAGCTGGAGATTGTGTCATACACCAGCTTCTGGAGGTTGAAAACACAATTGAAAATATTTTTTGTAATCTTCTCTTTGTTAGAAACATGTTCTGCCTTGCCACAGAGAGGAATAGATTTTCTTAAACCAATGTTGGCTAAATGACTTGGACTTCTTTTTGGTACGAAAAGGAAGTTTTTCTTTTTCTTAGAACTGACATAATGGGGATTTATTTTCAGGAGCTTGTTTTTGTTGCTATACTTTTGTCCAGAGCAGTTGGGAACAGCTGAGCTGGTTGTTATCAAATGGGTATCTGGTGTGCAATGTCTTGTTGCTGAGAGAAGTCAAAAATAAGGGAAAACACTATGAACACATAGTGCTTCCCACTGTATAATCTCCATGTGTTTTGTGCTCAGCAGCTCATGGGTTACTTGAGTGAGACATAGTATTTTTGTGTTTAATAGCTTTTGATAGATTTTGCTTCCTTCAGGCTTTTTATGATGTTCTCAACATTATCCATTACCTCCTGAACCTTTCACTCCGCTCTTAATATTGAACACAATTTTCAAATGCAGGGTAGATTTGTCACAGATATCCAGAAATTGCTCCCTGAAGTCAACCTTTATGACAGTAGGTTCTGTCTTGACAACAATTGATATTTGTTGCCTCTTAATTCTGTGCTTATTTGAAATACTAAGATTTTGTGTAATGGAAAGCAAATCATAAATCTGTGGAGGTGTGTGAATTTGCAGTGTTGGTTTCTGACAGAGATCCTGGCCAAGTGACAAGACATCTGGAATGATAGCACAATATTCCCAAAGCCAAAGCTCATTGCTGCCATATTTCACCCCTATTTTGGATGTTACTGTTGTCTCACCATCTGCTGGGATTCTCTCCTGTCCCACAGCTGTAGCCATTGCTTTCTTGTCCTCTTCAGGTATGTAGAGATGTTGCCAGTGCATTGCAGGCTGAGCAGTTTTGAAGGTAAAGGCATTGCTCTTGTGCCTCTTAGCACACACAGAAATAGTGTGAGGTGAGGAGTGGTGTATGTGCAGTGAACATCCCTCAGATGATCTATCTATTAATTACACCAATGGTTAATTACACACATTGAGATGTCCCAGAAGAAAAGAATGAAATAGAAACTAGTTACAACTCTGGAAGAAACAGGAACTCTGCTGTTGAGGAGAGCAGAGTTACTCATTGTATTTGAAGATCTGAAGAAAATGTATGTTAAGAAAACATCTGAACTTGTGTAATTAATACTTAAAGCCTAATTACAGCAGATTATTTTTACACTCTATCATTCAACTTAAATTCTTAGTGATTCCACATGAGAAGTGCAGATACTCAGCAGTTCTGCAAATGAGAAAGTAATTCAGTATGTGCTTACAGCCAGGACTGTTAAGGAAATATTGCTTAATTAAGCCTCATTAATACAAACGGATTTGTTTTTAAGAAAACTTTTTCCGCTGCTCAAAACAATCTTCATTTATTGCTCATTCCTGAATGCTTAGAACAGATTTAGTGTTTTAAATGCTTATCAGTAAATATTAATAGCTCTGTGTATAGAAAGTTTTGGGGTTTTTTTCCCTGTATCTATGAAATTTCTTTTGAAAGTAGTAGGGAGTCCTTATGCAAGTTGCTGGTAGAGGAAAGAACTGCAGCAGCAGATTTGGCTTTTGTATAAGATAACCTACCAAGAAGCTATAGATTTTTTTTAACCTTGATAAAAGAATTCATGAAATGTCATTTTTTTACATATTTCACCACAGATGATGCTTATGGCAGAAGTTGTTTAGCTTAATAGTTGCAACAATGGGTTCAGAAATTGAATTGACCTCCAGTATCTGTTGGATGTAGAGTCCACGTCTGTGTGTGTATGGAATGACGAAAATGTGCAAATTGATAAGCTCCATCCATTTTTGAAAGATAGGCTTCTCAAATATGGGTTTACAATGTGGAAATATTGCCTACCAATATCCTTCATGTTCAGCAGAGGCTGTGTGAGTAGGATTAAGTCGTTGTGCATCCTCTCAGGTTTTAAAGTTGCTTCACAGAAGGCAGAATTACTTGCTGCTAGTCCAAACCTGTACAAAATCCCCCTCTTTGACCCCTGTCCTGCATTTGAGATGCTGGAAATGTTCCCACTGACGTAAGCATGAGTTGGATAAAGTATTCCATTCACCTTAACATCACATCTTTGTTTCTTCAACATAGACACCTTTTTTTACTTCAAAGCCTCCAGAGACTCAGCACTGTGGGGAAACAGTGCTCCAGGTCGATACAATTACATAGTGCACAATATAATTTGGTGTATTTCAGAATGAATATTTATGTATTGCAGAAGAAAGAGCAGCTTTGTCTCTTATAGCCTATATGTTTATATATAGATTGCAGTATTGAAAACAGGAAGCATAAATGAGAAGGGTTTGTGTGTAGGCTGAAGTTTGGTCCCTCCCCTGCAGTGGAGCTGAGTTCAGCCAGCAATCTTGTGCCTCTCAACAACTGGCATAAAATGCCTCTTAGCAGAGGTCAACATTCAGGAGGCTGCTCAAAAAACAGATGGAAACTCAACTGAAGGCAGAATGAGGCAACAGTTACCATGAATTCTCTCTTAGAGGCTGTCACAGGTGAGTGGTTTAGGTCACTTAAGGAATCACTGCCAAAGGTAATAGCAGCAGCAGGTTTAATGTGAATTTGGGAAGGTGTATCTTGACAAAATTCAGTGGCAAAGCTCATTCTATGACTGGTCCCTCAGACAAAGCATACAGAGTGAACTTGGATTAGAACCAAATTTTGAATGATTTACATGGAGAACAAGGATGAAAAAGATCTAAAAGGTAAGGGAGATGATCCCAATGAGTCGTGGGATTCTAAGAGGACCTCCTTGCTTTCTAAATTCCTGTTGGAGTGTTGGTGCATCTGAGTCCAATCTTAGTCCCTGGCTTGGTCAATGGTTTATGTCTAAAAGATTTCATAGGGAAATTCAAGGAGTAGGACATACGGTCTATCTCCAAATGTATTTCATTCTTTTAAAGCAATTTTAGGCCATGCTGCCAGCATCAAGGAGGTGAATTTGTGCCTTTCTTCTACACTGCTTCAGAGGGATGTTGGTTTTCAATGTTTTTGAGCAAAACTTCAGTAAAGCACATTAACCTCATTAATCACAGTGTGAAGAAAAACCGTGTCAGAGAATCCAGTTTTTATCTTTGCCTTTTGCTTTTTGAGACACTGAAAGCAGGAGAAAAAAAGACATCAGATATGTCCGAGTGATAGTACTGGAACTCAGAAATTGTAACTGGCCTAGAGAAAAAAACCTTTTCCGTAGGTGCCAGGAATGAAAGTCTGAATCTGAAAGGGGAACTTGAAAGGCAGACTATCTGACTTGTTTTGCTGGAATGGTCACCTGTTCTGATCCTGTTTTCTCTTTACAGACCAAATTTTTATCAAGTTGTTTTTATTTCACTACCTTACACAAGTGTAAAAGGAAACTATATTATTAAATCTAGTGGGTTTTTGTTTATACTTGTATAATAACTCTTTAGCAAGCTATTTATTAGTTTTTGATATTGCACAGCTTCAAAGGATAAAAAAAGACTCCCAGTGTAGATGTGCCTACACAAAGATTGTATTTGTAAGGGAGCAGTAAAAATGAGCACCAGCCTAAAAGGCACATGCCATGTTCACTATCTGGAATTTGGTATTTGAAGTTCATATACATAAGGATAATAGCAGCCTTATCAGAAACCATCAGTTTAGCATATATTTCAAAACTTGCAGTACTGACAGCTGCTACAGCACTGATGAGTTGGCTGCATAGAGGCGAAATATTTCTTATCTTCCTGGTCGCAAAAGTATATGTTGATATGTTGATAGAGAAGGTAATATTCATGATAGAGAAGAAAATATTCATGGCAGTTTTGACCCTCACTGCTATTTTTTTGTGCTGACCCGTCATTTATAAATGGATATGGGAAACAAGTGAATCATCATTTTGTGGTGGCAAGAATAAGGTTCAGCTTCCAGGCTGAAGTGCGTAGTTAATTAGGTATTTATGACAATGCTCTTTCAGAGCGAGGGTAGACTGCATTTGTTTCACTGCGTGGATTATCTTGTTGTCTTTAAACCAAGAATTTGGGAAGGGCAGGTTTTGAGTACTGTTTTACAGGCTGATAAAACACAGGAAGCCACAAGAGCTTTCTCAAATCCTGTAACAACTCTCTTGTAGTTGCCTGATATTCCCATGCCACTTACCATTGCAAAAGATATTGGACAAAGTTAAAGTATGCTTTCTGATCCCTGCCAAAATCAATGGATTCAATGGATCTCTTCTGTCATTGATTATGCACAGATTGAAAACCATAATTGGGCCCTACGACAGACTAAAACCCAATACACTGTTATGGACCTCTTAATTTTGATTTTGGAGCTTTATATTTCTGTCATTAGAGTCTGTTGCCATGTTGAGCAATAATGCCATTTACTGTGAGACACACGTCAGAACCGCAGCTGAATAAATGTTAACTTCCACAATATGAAAGCAGATTTAAAGCTGGACTTCCTCATGTATAACAAGACTGCATGACAGCTAGTGCTGATTTGTAGAGCATCACAGACAGTATAAATACCTGGTACAGCTGCTGGGAGTTATTTGCATAATATATTGAGGGCAGAGAACAACTGCCACGAATTTTGCATATCATCAATTCTCTTTATTTTTCTAGCTTCAAAGCAACATGCCTGGCTTTTCTCCTGAAACACACCTGTAGGTACAGGCCAATATTATACTAAAATGGGACACAACTGGATTTTTTTTTCCTACCTGAACTAAACAAGTACAATTTGACATTTCAGTTGGATACATGCAAAGTGACATATATATATATATCTATCATAACCACCCAGTTACTGCACTTTCTTTCTCAGAGAAATTCTGAGAGCACTCTTCTTGAACAGCAACAGCCACATCTTTTTTTCTAAGTGGCCGTCTGATGAGTTAAGCAGTTAGTTCTGGATATAACCAGAACTGTGGAAATAAGTTTTGGAAGCATTTTCCTAATGAGTTTTTGTGTACAGTGTAGACATGAGCTCAAACAACCTGTGGCAGCAGATCCTGTGCACATCATCTGTTGTGTTTGCTCAGCAGTGAGGAGGACATGGCGGGGGGGGGCCTGTTCTAGTGACTTCAGGGAGCTTATGAAAGGATGTCTCCTTCCCTCCTTGGACTCATGCCGTGTCTACTGCTGCTGGTTTTCCACAGACCACCAGGATGCTGAAGGAATTTCTGTGCAGATTTGTTACCAGTTCTATGGCAGTTGGATATCCAGCTTTTGTCAGTCAATGGTATTTGCAGATTCAGTTCTGAAATTGTATTAAGAAGAGACACTGTCAGAATAGATTATTATATATCTGAATTACTTGAAAAAGTGAATGTAGAGGAAATGGAAGATTACAAAGATGGAAGCCATTTGAAAAGGAAGTCTTTTTAAAAGGAAAATTAAGAAGCAGACTTGCAAATAATGAAAGTAGAAATAACTTGAGATAGAATTAAATAGGAAATAACAAGATTATGTTGGAAATACTGCTGAGGCTGTTGAACTTTGTGCATGAGGTATTTTCTGTGATTATTTGTCCTTACTGGGATAAGAGGAGGTGGAAGACTGTTGAAACAGGCAGAAGAGCAGTCACAGCACAGAGAACCCAAAGGCTGTAGGGTTGGACAAGAGCTGAAAAAAAAAGTAAAATAAGCAACCTGCCAAAAACCACAGAGACTTTAGCAACTATACCTGCACTTTGCCTGCTGGATGTGTCTGAAGGGCTGGTGGCAGAATGCACTTCAGAAACCCACAGTGCCAAGCTGAGTGCAAACATCACTTCCTTAAACATATTTTTCTTCTTATACCCCCATGACAGAATACAACTCTAATCAATGAAATTGAATTGCAGATTTGGGAAGCAAAAAGGGAGAAAAAAGCTGATGACATTTCTGAGGTTTTTAACATTTGAGGGGTATCTGTTGTCCTGGGAAGGTGGAGGTACACTACAGTAGGCACTTTTCTATTTTGTTTAAGCAACCAGATCATGACCATATTCTCAGAAACCATAGTTCATGCTCTGGGGGGAAAAATGCAAGGTATCATTTACATGCCAGCTGTGTTATAATGTTTGTCACTCTTCTCAACACAGAATCATTACCCTTTTTTATTTCCTGTCCCTTTTATAAACTGATACAAAATAGGATTTTATGGAGGGATAATCAGATGAAAAGATGGTAAGGTAAACTTTCATTTTTGTTATAAGAGAGCGTTTTCTTTGTTTCAGCAAGAAATCTCAATCCACAGTTTTCCAGGAGGCTGTTTCTTTAAAAAGATGTTTTCAAGATTGATTGGTATCAGGTGTTCACTGCCATGTGATGCAGGTGTTACCATGGTGACCACTCCACTCCTTTATGTGGGATGTCAGAGGCTATAATTGTGCTTTAAAAATCCTGTGCACAGTATGATAACCTGCACGGAAATAAGCTGTAGCCTTGCTTAGACACTGATCTGTCTCTAAATTTGCTGATTTATGACTGCAAGCCACAGAAGATTGTATCCTTATGTTTAGGGGAGATTTCTTTCCTCTCTCCCTTTCCATGTGACGAACAAGCATAATAGGCTCTACAATATAATGGGAAGAGTTAAATTCTTTTAGCCACACTTCCTCCCCAGACCCATTTGAGTCTGTGTCTTTTCTGGTCTCAGGCCAGGAGATAAAGCTGGTTGGAGATCTGCTGTGTCTATGTGCCTCTGCTTGTGTCTGCCTTCTGCTAGGGCACGTGAAGAAAGGGGTGTCTGTGTGGCTGTGCTCCAGACACTGGCAAGCCTGAAGTGCCTTCTCTGCCTTCAGCAAATCTCTGACCAGGGATTAAAACTGCAACCCTTCAAAATGCTGCTTGCTGACCCCTGTGGTTCAACTCTAGTGTTGCAGCTGCACATTTGCCTTTTTGCTTGTTCATTAGCTTCTGCAGGATTAGGGACACAGGTGCCCCTCTTTTCATACACTGCTTTCATCTGTGCAAAGGTGGTTTGCTGTTTTGGCTGCTGCAGTCTCTAGATGCCTGCATTTCTGCTTCAAGCTAAGTTGTAGTTGACACAAAAAAGTAGTAAGATTGCAATGCTTATTTATTACCTTGAATTCTGCATCAATAAGATGGAAGATAAAGAGAAAAGATGGTAAAGAGTGAGGAAACAATAAGGATGGGTTGAAGGTCAAGAGACAAAGGTTCAAACAGCAGTAGAGTTAGAGATTATTGTGCATCCTGCCCCAGTTCCTCTATATCCCAGCTATTGCTTCTCAGCAGCAGCCAAATGCCCCAGGCTCAGCTTCCTGTGGATGCCCTTAGGGAGGATGGAATCCTGGGAACCCTGTTTTTTCATAACTGGCTGTATCTCTGCTCTGTTTGTCCCCTCAGAGGGCCTGGGTTCAAGACCACAGTAGCAAAATAGCCCTACAAGAACAACACTGTCTGTTGCAGGAGATCAGAGAAAAGTCTTACTGTTAAAACAAAATTTCTCCAATTAAATAAACCTTTCTGATGAAGTCTTTCACATTTCTTTAATTTTAATAGGGCTCAATCCTTCAAGTTGCTAAATAGCTTTTCCTCTCCCCAGGAGAGGTAGAGAATTGTGGACATCAGCAGTGCTCAGTACTCTGCAGAGTTAAGAACAGCAAGTTGACCATTTGGACCTTCTGTGTCCTGGTAGTCTCTCTTAAACCTCCAACTGCTATTCTGAAAAATGAAATAAGCAAATAAGATGAAGTAAGTATGGCCCCAGTTGTACAGAGTGCTTAAGGATTTGTTTTCAAGGATGCAGCTATGAACACAGGACATGCAATCAAGTCCTCATCTGTACTGGATCTGTGAAATACAATGGTCTGTAGTGCTACAACTTTGATTTCAAATGACATTTGATTGTGTAGTGTGCTTCAGTTTATTGATTTGACATTATCCTTTATTGTATTTGAGTTATCTTTTGATAGGTATTAAGTGGGCTCTAATACCACAAATAAATGGAACACCTACACATAGCTGAAGGTGAGTGTACTTAGCAGTCCTTTAGGTCAACATTGTCATTTCCCCACTGTATTAAGTATGTGCCCTGCAGCTGCGCTGGGCATCTTTTAGAGGCCACAGCAGGTTCAAATTCTGGCTTTTAATTAAATTAATAAATGAATGTGCAATCAGTGAGCTGTAAGGAAATTTTCCAAATATGGAAACAGCTAAACCAGACCCTAATGCAGTCATCAAGCAAGTTTGAATAATTAAATATCAAAAGCAGATAAAGAACAAAAGAAGTCAGACTTTGTATAGCGTAGAGCATGATACAGAGACTGACTGAAATCTGAAGGGATGGTAAACAAGAGCATCTATCTTTTCAAACAATACATTTATTAATAAATAACAAGCTTTTTAATGGGTTGCTTTGCATCTAACTGTATAAATAAAACTGGAAAATGCCAGTCAAAGCTACTACAGACAGCAGAATCAAATGCTGAATTGTTTGGCAGAAAAGTGAGAGTTTCCACAGCTGGTTCCTTAGTGGAGAAAAGTGGCATGAAAAGTGACGTAACTTACTAATTATTGATTCATTCTTTGTATTTTTACTTCTGTCTCCCTGATTCCTTCCTTCTTTGTGGGGAAGGGCTTCCCCTTCTGCTTTTGCTGTGTTCCTCTAAGCAACAGAAACATGCAACAGAAACATGCAACAGAAAACCGTCTGGAAACTGGATGTGGTGCCAGCTCTATTGAGAATAAAAACGCTGATTTTTGATGCCTGATTTGCAGTACCACATGCTCTGTTCTGTATGTCTCATAGCGAAACTGGAAATCTGTCACCATGCCCTGTTTCCAAAACATGGAGACTCAGAATACAGCTTCCTGCTGTATCAGTGGATAGTTCCTCATCCTCTCACACTTGTTGGGATGAGCAGCTCAACGTCAAAACTCTTGGTATCTGTAACCATCTTACCCTGCTGTGTGCATTGCTCACAGCAAACTAAACTTTGCTCACCAGGGAACGCACAACAACATCCTGGGCATCACTCATCAGATGGTCCAGTTTTGCTTCTGCCTTATAGAAAGGATGTTGATAAACTGGAGCCTGAGTTGGTCAGGAAGGAACACTTGAGGAGATGATGGGGACTGGAGCTTGTTCAATTTGGAGAACACTTGGGAGTACCTATGACCACCCTTCTCTTATGTTTCTAAGAAGGTGGAGCCAGAGTTGCACAGCAGGACAGCAAGAGACTCTGGTTATGAGAGACTATGGTTACGAACTAGAAGCGGACAGATTCAGACCTGAGGCAAGGAAGAGCCTTTTCTTCATGATGACAGTGAAACCCTGGCACAGAGAGGTTGTGGAATTTCTATCCTTGAAAATATTCAATAGCTGAAAGGACAAATCCCTGATAAGTGTGATCTGAATTAGTTATTTACTCTGCTTTGAGTAGGAGGTTGGAGTAGGTGACCTCCTGAGGTCATTTCCAACCTGAATTATTCTATAATTTTATAACACTGAGTTTTCAGCCTTGATTTATCCTTTGCTTCTGGCTCTGTCCCAGTCATCTCCTCCTGTCCTGCTCTCAGAGATCTACAAGCAATGCAGGATAACACTGCTGCTCTCTACCAAGTAAACCTTGGTGACATGATGAAAAGTGTGCTGGTTTTGAGATGTGAGCACACACTCATTTTGACAAAACCCTACCTTGTCTTCATAAGAGAGTTGCTTAACCAGGACTTGTAGGCAGCTGTCCCAGCAGGAAAACGTTTGCTTTCCTTTCATGCTGCCATATATTTTATTTAGAATGATTCTTTGTTGTCTTTCACATTAATGTTCATCTGGAAGCTGATATTTGACTTTCCAAAATGATGGCTGGCAAGAAGCCATAGCAGTAATTAGCAGGAAGGCAGAACAGACTTCCAACAAACACTTCACTGAGGTATTTTAGTATCACAAAAATGAAGGATCTTTTCTGCTTCAGCAAATGAAGAAATAATACTGTCTAGAGTTCCAGCCTCAAGCAAGTTCAAAGAACTTGTATTCAGGATCCAAAATAAAGTGGAGGAATTTCTGGAGCAGGAGCAAGAAATGAGCCAAAGACAGTGGATACATGTTCATTTAGGCAGAAAGACAGATGGAAAAAAATTAAACCACATACAGCAAAACCAGGTGTCATTGGCAAGAGACCAAGTGACTTCTTGCATGAGAAAAGTGTAAAACATCTTTCACACCCAGTCAACACCTTGACTGATTCTGTGCCAGAGTTCAAACCTATGCCAGCCTGTCCCTGTGGCCTTGTAAATCTGCTCGGGGCAGAAGACAGTGATGACCAATGCTGAAGTTTAAGCTACTGATTTCTACCTGACTGCCTCATCCATTTACTTCTGAACAGAAGAACTTGTTTTGTTAACTTGTTTTCACTGTGAAAGAGTTGATTGTTCGTTTTGTTTTTGTTTTTTTTTCAGGATACAGACATTTTAGTGTATTCCCAAATTTATCAGTGTTGAAATTCTGAAGCAAGCATCAGTAGATTATGGCTCCTGAGAAGCCACGAGAGTCTGCTTCCTCCAGACCTTTCTTCATGTCTCATGTACCCCATCTGTTCAGAAAGCATTCAGCAAAGTCAAGAAGGATTCCTTGCTTTGATTTAAATAGGTTTTTTTTAGTTGTCCCAGAAGCAATGACCCTAATTCATTTTTATATGCAGAACTCTTTTTTAGAAGACTAAACAGAAAAAGTTGAACTACTTTATACTCCTCCTAATTATATTACTTGTTCCTTTCTCCTCCTCAGCTGACTTCAATAAAAGCTCAAAAAACTTACGCTTTTCTTCAGCAGCAGAGTCAGAATTCATACAGAATGGGCAGATACAAAGACATCATCCAAAGTGTGCCTATGAGTAGTCTGAAATAATGTTAGGAAAATTCCAGAATTTATTTTCTTTCCTAAAATTGAAGGGACAGCAAGGTCAAATTTCTAATGTGGATTAATGACTGTAAAGTTTCTAAAATTGTGTTGAAGTATATAACAAGAACATTTCTTTTTTGGCCACTGCCGAATGTTTGGTATTACAGGTTTCCCCTAAAAATGTTACTTTGAAGAGGAAACTTGCTAGATTGGCTTACAATAAGGAGAGCAAAGAGTTTCTCCCAGAAAACTCCCAGTTTCTCCCAAGGGTTTTGGGTTGACAGAGAGGTGGAATGATAGGTTTGTCTATCAAAAGTCACTTCATTTTATCCAGTTATGCCACCTTGAGAACTGGTAATCACTGTTTTCTTAGCAGCTGCAGAATTCACTAACTTCAAATTCAGTGATTAACTTGGGATGTGCCTGAGAACTTCCCTTCAAAAAAGTCATGTGAGCAATGCTTTTCTGAACTTGGGTAAATCAGCTTTCTATTTTGTGAGAGTAACAAAAGAAGGGGCATTTTGTGATGTGCGATGAAGGCATCAGCTCAGGCCTCTCTATATGATGATCCAACTCTTTAACTTGGTGGAGCTTGTCATTGGGGATTGAGGTGACAGTTGGAGACAACACAAAAATTGGTGCCCAGAAGGTCCAAAATAATTACATAAATAGCTTCTGCTTTTTTTTGCACATATTTGTGGTCTCTTTATCTCTAGAACTGTGTGTGTCTAACAACTTACACTGACCTCCTTCAGAATTTTCAGAATTCAGAGCTCCAGTATTCCTCACAAACTAATATATGCCATGCACTTAAATTTCATCAAAGATTGGCAAGAGACACAGGGGTTTTTTTCCTGAGTATAGTTGTATTAAAACTGTCTAATAATTCTTTCCAGTGTAAATAATCGCAGAGTTTGGCATATGCAAATAATATAAACAGTTGAAAACTGAGCCTTCAACTTTCTTTAATGCTGTTACTTTCTTTATAGGTGTGGTAACTCCTCATTGGCAAATTCTAAATTAACATTTAAAATTCCAAAAACCATTTCCTCGGGGAGATCAGGAAAATCAAACTATTTGTTGTGGTGAGTCAACATACCATGTAAAAAGAGAGGAAATTACAACTTCCCTGTCATCAGATCAGCACATCTGTGGTGACCTCATTCACTTCCAGTTGCAAGAAGCATGTAAATATCATAAGAGGCTTTGTTGCTCTTGTCCCAAAGAGAACAGTGTCTTGTTGAGGTCCTTTTTAGTGCTTTATCAGTATTTTGGTAATGTAATGTTGGCAATACAAGGAAAATATTTTTTCAAACAAACATTCATCTGTTCCTTGCAGCATAGTCAATATTGTTAGTGTCAAACCTTACTTAAATAAACATGCAATGTTTTGGTTTGATTTTGTTTTGGTCTTGCTCATGTTTGGTTTAACCCTTTCTAAAAGCACTGTGCTTCAGAAGTTTTTAGCTTACAGTTTTTAGCTGGGAGCTAACTGGAGAAAAGGACAGGGAAGAATTCATGGCTTGTGGGTAGAAAACAAGCACAGTCATTGCAGTACTCAGCTGGAAATGTGGAGGTTATGAATGTTGGTCTGATTCCAAGGCCTCTTCTTGTATAAGAAATAGTCACTGCATAAATTACAGAAGCAGATTTCTTTATATTACAAGAATAATATTTTTCCTTTGTATTTCAAGTGGTGGCCTGGAAAATGCCAGTTCTGACCCCCAAGTTTTAAAAATTTTTTCTTTTATTCAGTGAAAGCATTGCCTTCACTAGCGTAAAGACTAGGGCAGAACTTAAGTTGACATCAAAAAAACAGAATTTCAGTTACAGTACTTCTGCACAGTGGAAAGTGCTATTGCTTGACTTAATTTCTTCCCTGAAAACCAAAGCATTCACCTAGGAGACAGCAGCTCTAGGCAGTTTTTCTTCAAACCCCAAGGTATTCCTCTGTGCACACTTTCAAAAGGAAGAATGAACTATGCCTGGTGGTTTGAAGGAGTCATTGCAGAGGTGATGATTTCTTTATCAGCTGAAGTGAGCTGTGAGTAGATGCAGGTGCTGCCTGGCAACCCAGAGCAGGGCAAAGTCTGTGATGAGTGGGATCCCTAGGCAGGCCCTTCTCCCAGGTGTTACCTGTTGGTTAGTTCCAGGTGGCTCTTCCCTCATATATAAAATCTGCAGGCTGAAGTAATTTCCTGAAGCATCCAGCTTGGGAGAAGAAACTTTGGCATCTAGTTCTACGGTTTGGCTTCTCTGTACTTTGCAGATCTGCTACCTCAAGCAAAGGTGACACGGCACCTGTCATACATAGACATGTTCTTGGCTGAAGAATGAAGAAAATTCACTCCTAGATGCTGTGAAGTATTGTGGTGTGAAACAAAAAAAAAGGCATGATCAGTTCCAGGGACAGTAGTGGCCCTTCATCGTGACAGTCCATAAAAGGTTTTACTTTCAAATTACTACTTGCATTGGGTTTAACTCCACCTTTATTCACTTTAGACAAAGGTGCGGGTTTATTAGTTTTAGGAGAATCCCAAACAGTTTCATATCCAATGAAATTCAGGGAGCTTCTTTTCATTCCTAGTTATCTCACTTTAATGGCTATGGCAAGAGCATTCAGAGATAAAAGAAATAGGACCACATATATCCTCAGACATATCTCATTAGAGCAGGGATGTCCACACCTAATAATACAAAATAAATACAAATAAACTGAAATGCCCTTATATGTGTCTCATAAACCTAAGAATATTCTGGACATCAATCCAATAATATATTTTATAGTCTAATTTTGATTTCTTTAAAAATTTGATACAAGATAGCTTGGTTGGTCTTGAAACTGAGCTTCTCAAGTGCACTAAATTCAAGTTCAGAATATTTTGTTCATATGTTAACAAATTGATAAATTGAACTTCTTATTGTAGAAGAAGTTAGCAAGTAAGAATCTCAAAAATATTATCTGAAAAATAAATTTCCTGAAATGCAAAAGTGGTTTGATACATGATGACGTCCCAGGGTGGACTTTACACAACCCAAGTATGTTTGGGAGACTCTGAATGCACTCATGACTGCAAGACCAACAGAGTTTATCTGAGTTTACAGCAAATAACCTGTCCTCACTTATGTAATGGACAAGCTCTCATTAAAGCCTCCTTCTGCATATTAGGACTCTCTTAGATCATTATTTTATCTGGCACCAAGCCACTTACTAAACTTCTAAGTGTGAAAGTTTGGTTTCTAAGTCACAGTTTTGGAAGCTGCAGTACCTGTTCAGAGGTAAAATCCCTGAAGAGCTGCAAAGATCTGTAATATATATGCTTTTGTTCTTCAAAATAAAATAGAGAGTACCCACCAGCAGACCTTTTGTATGTGCATGGTGTTTCCTTCCTCTTCTCAGCACTCAAGTACCTAAAGCAACTAAAATCAATACACAAAATGTCAGGTTTGAAAGGGCATGCGTGCAAATAAAGCATTTTGGGCTAAGGATGTGGTTCAAAGCACTGACTGTACTAACAGTTTGTCCAGTAATGTAGTAAAAGCATGGGTTTTGGTCTTCAGATGAGCAACAGATTTGGAACAACACAGCATTTTAACTTGAGATAACATTCCCAATGTGATGCTTCCCTGCTGATACCAGGCATCAATTACTGAAGGGAGAGAGAAAGGAAGGGAAAACAATAGCTTGGGAAAAGGGCTAATGCCATTGCATTACCCCAGCTGGGCTGTATGTGAGCATCAGCATGCATCAACCACATACCTCCCTTCTGCAGCTGTAGAACAGGTAGTGGGACTCTGATAACATTTTCTGTCTCCCTGTATTCACATTACTCTCTTCAGATCTTGGTTCTTAATTAGAAATCTATTCTTGCCTTGCCTTGCTAGCTATACTAAAATAAATGAAGCATATTTTGTAACTAGCGGTCAAGGACAGGTACATCGCTGAATTTTCTTCTGGATACTGTTAATCGAGCAAAACCAATAAAATAGGCATAGCTGACATGCACAAGATGAAAACTAATTTTACATAGTCCTAAAAGCTTTGGGCAAGATTGTGGTTTTCCTGCAAATTTATGCTACTTTTAGTGTATTAGCTACTGTGGCAGATATGTTGAGGAGGAAGCTGAAAAGTAGCACAACTTATTTTGAGGTATTTTAAAATCCAGTAGTCTCTCTGTGACAAACCCATATCTACTTCAAAATGCTGACCTTTGTTAATATTCCAGAAACTTTCTAGAGCAGCATTTTTATAACTAGTTCCTGTGAAACAGACAGGAGTTCTCTGCGCCTTTCACAAAGTTTGTACAGTGTTTTATGAAGCGATTTCATTATTTCTCAACATGAAAGTGCAGTGAGAAGAATGTTCATCCAAGAGAGAATCTGGAGAAGAAAAGGTTATTCTTGTCAAGAGCTGAATTGTTGAATACATTGGCATAGACTTTAGTGTGGTTTCATATTGTACCCAAATTAATACACAAGTTGTTTGAAGGCTAAATAATACAGCCATTTAAACAGTTTCCTTTTTTAACCTTCTTTTCCTGTATAGATTAAATATTTGAAATAGGGATGACACTGTAGAGAAAAGGAATATGTATGTACACAAATTATGTTGTTTCTGCTACCTCACTTTGTGTCCACTGACATCCACTGAAATGTCCCTTTTCCACTCTAGTAAACAAGTAACCAGCTGATGTGAACATTTTGCGGTAAGACTCCTATCTCAGTTGCCCCAGCCCACATCTAGAGAAATATAACTCCTGTGGGATTGCTTTAGATTTACAGCAGCTAAATTTTATTCAGTTTAGATCCTCTGTGTTGGAAGAAACCTATTCAGTGGTAAATAAACCTCCACCTCCCTTCCATCCCCCCCATTTGTAGGTAACTGACCCTTGAAAATGTTGGACAGGAGCAATCTTGACTTGGTAAGAACATTGAATAATTTCCTCAACCAAGAAGTTATTTTTCCTGATTGTTTCTTTCCTTTTCTTTGCCCTGCTGACATATGTTACACACAAGATATGCATGGCTTCAAATTGCTGCAGCCTTTCTCATTTTTACAAGCAAGAAGACTTTTCCAGTGGCAATTTGCTTCTTTGGTAGTTATGTGATGGCAGGTTATTTTTGTCGAGACAGTGAAATCTGGAGCTGCTGGAACAGCTTGAGCAGTGGCTTTCTTCTGTAGCTCATGCCAGCTCCTCTTGAAGCCGTGCTGTAGGGCTGAAGGCATACCTGAACCATGAAGGTTAAGGTACTTAGCATTTTGGGGGACAGAATTGTGCAGATTGCCAAGAACCCACACTAAATGACCCTCCTCTTGCAGTTGATTCTTCATCCAAACCAACTGATGGCTAACACTAAATCAGGCAGCGTGGTCATTTCCAGCTAACTTTGCTGTGAAACTCTCTGTGTTTAGATGCTGAAGTATGAACTCTGTTTTAGATGTTTGCTGAAAATGTGTTGGCAAAGTGGTATTTATCTTAGAGCAGTGTGCAAGCAGTTTTTGTGCCACGGTTACACGTTCTCTGTTTGGATAGCAGGGTGTCACGACAGGAGCAGCCCTGGCTCGTTGCTTACACGGTGTCCAGGCAGCAGTTGCCACCTTTGGAGTGAACGTAACAGCACAGCTGGTGCAGAGAGATTTGCCTTCCCTTATGAGAGGATGGGGAATTCCTTTAATGGCACTGTTATTAAGGATTTATTTTTGTACTAGAAGTGCCCTGAATGAAAAGGCTGAAGTCCAGAAGTCTACCTGCATGCCATGCTCTCCTGTATGTGACTTTGTAATCTGTTTATTTTAAATGCATGCAAGTTTATCTTCCTTCTTGGCAACAGTTCAGCTTTCCCTTCGTGTTTTGCTGTAGTCAGCTGAGAAGACAGACATTGAAATCACTTTCCAGTTGTTTCTGGGTGTCTCTGGTATTCATCAGCCTTTTTTTGCTGTCCTGTAAGTAGCCTTTTTCTTAAGCTCTTGTTCACTGTATTATGTTCTGTACATCTTTTGAGCTGTTTTTAAAACATTTTAGCAGTGTTTCATTAGCATCTGCTATTCCTAAAGAACTTTAGTTAATAAGCTGTGCTTGTTTCTTTACTGCCTTGAACAAACAGACTAAGCAAACAGAGAAGTTCTCCTTTATTTAAATGTTCATAGCCCTGCCAGTGTTATCGTGCTGCTGGGTTTTACACACTGTGGGGGTCATCTTTGTCTTTCTAGGCTCTCCTTTGAAATGTTAGAGCTAGCTTGTTGTTTGGAATAATAAGTGTGGTTAGATTAAAATCCAAAAGACCTTCATACTATATGTTAAAATTATGTTCTTTGGCTGCGACTATCAGTGTTTTAGGGAGTTCCCTGCTGAGAAGTGCAGAAATTAGTTCAGTTTCTCTGTGGGTGCATCTTTTCCTCCTTCAGAAGGGAAGAGGCATTCATTGGGTGAAACCTTAAAATGCAGTCAGGTCAATGCTGCAGAGACATCTGTATCAGAGACAGGTTTCTGGAGCTGTTTGTGACCATGAGGAGTCTGAGATGGAGTACTGGACACAAACAGCTCTGAACTGAGCAAGATACATCTGGTTTTGCTTGTCTTGACCTTCACACAGTCATCACAAATGTGAGGGACTCTACAGTTGAGGGAGGAGTGCTGAAAACTCAGGCAGGAAAAAATATTGCTCTTGCTTTTTTCCCTCTATCAGCATACACGAGCAAGGATTTGGTGGAAGAGTATCTGCAGGGATTTATCTTCTGACAGTGCTCTCCTAAATCTCCATTTCATTGTACAAAGCTGTAGTGGTTTGGTTGATGTTGTAAGGAACAGAATGTGACTTACGGTTTTAAAATGAGACTAGCATACAGGTCCTGTTCAGTGAAAGGTCCTGTCTGTCCATCTGCAATTAAGAAAATGCAGAATTATATCTGCACTTTTTTAAAAAACCCCACAAGTTATAAATAAAATAAACATTTCATCTGCTCATTTTAAAGTGAGATATAAATATGAAGACCAGAGAAAAATGTTCTCATGCCTGTAATCCTTGGTAACTCTTCAAGAACAAGAGGTCATGTGCAGGGAGTCCTTTATAATCTCTCTATCTGCAATTTTCCACCCAAATTCATGCAGGACCCTAGAGAGGAGATGTAGCCTCTACTCATGTCCAGTGCTGAGTGAAGTTTAGAAAGAATCCACCATCTCTAAGGATATGCACTCATTGGGAGACCACAACAAGCACCTTCATATTTTTGACCTTTTGAATATATAGGTCTGAATGCAGGGCTAAATGCCAGTATATAAAATAAGGAGTAAATATTTTGAGTGCTACAACATCAGAATAACCCTTCAATGATCTGTACTTGTCAGTATCACTTCGAGGCTTTCTTTTGAAATGTTTAACTCATACTTCCACAAAAAACCCCAAGAAACCCTCCTATGGAATTTCCGTTAAGCAATGCACTTATGTCTATATGTTTCTGGGAAAGACACATCTTTGCAGAACATGTCCTCTAAATGGTCTTGGTGTTGTTTTCAATCTAGAAACAAGTATCAGCTTGCAGAAAGATTCACTCAGTGATAATGCCTACGTGTTTTTTGCCTTTTCTCTCTTTCTGTGCTTAATAAGACAAAATTGGGAAGAAAAAAAAAGATTTCTGAGGAATTTGCATGGAAAATAAAAAAATAAAAGAAGACAGATTAATTTACAGTGTTGGGTGTCAGGCTGTAATATGATTATGCGGACAAAACTACAAAAGGAAATGTTCAGATCTCATAGGCTCATTTTAGGAGAGGTCATTCGCTTAGCAGATGTGAAAAATTTGTTTCTGAGCATTCTGCAGTTCCTGAATTCACACATTACACCGGTAGGTACACGCTCTGACCAAATTCCATGGAGGCTGCAAAACCTTAAGAGGAGCTTTGCCAGGAGGCTGTTATTTCCAGTTAAACATAAAATCTGAAGGCTACAAAACGTCAGTGCTGAGTAGTAATTTTTATAGAAAGGGAAATGGGTGCTTTCAGGCACCTCATCCCCCTTCAGCAGACTGCCTTCAGTGAGGGATTGAAATGGCTGGTGTGAGTAACTCCAAATAGCACGTGTAACACCCTCTCTGCAGGTTGCAGTGCTCATTCTTCTGTCTTTCTGTGATTCACCTGTGGTGCTGCCTGGGGAAGAGCCTCTGTAGGGATGATGGAGACTTTTGCTGTGGTCCTTTTGTGAGGCAGGGTGGGAGAGGCTGGGTGAGGAGGGGGACACTGGCACTTTCTGCATGGAGAGATAATGTCTGTGAGTGTGTGAATTTGCTGCTGTAGGGCAGAGAAAGAGGAGATACAGCATGAGAGGGGAGGAAGAAGGGAGGCAGGGCTAATGCTGTCTCTTTCAGGGTAGGAGAAGCAGTTGAGATGAAGGATGTCCCATCTCCTGCACGACCTCTGTGACTATCAGGGTTTGACCTTTTTTGTCTCAGTGCTGGATGAGAGCACAAAGGAACAAACCCCCTGTGATAAAGCCAAGCCAGGTCTGGGATTTCCATGCCTCCTAACCTTCCAGGAAATGTCCTGTATCACTGAGGCTGTGTAGGGCTCTTTCCAGGGCAAGAAAAGCCAGTAAATTGTGTTTGTGGGCTTCCAGGGGTGAAACCAGAAAGGGAAAATTTCAGAGAGGTCAAAAAGGCTGGTGATTAAAGTAGTTGCTATATCCATAGCAACTCAAGCTGACTGTCCTCCCACCCTGTGTCAGTCCCTGAACACTGGCAAGCAACTCTTCAGGAGGAGTCGGAGGTCTCGCTCTTGTCTGGACCTAGTGAAAAAGTTTCATTAAAATTGATGTGATTCAGGAATTACATGGTACCATCCCTACACAGTGAAGGTGCAGATTCTGCTATCAGATTCTCTCCTCTGAGTTTTCAAGATTAAAATCCTATCCAATTCTGCTCCAAAGGGAAGCAACATTTCCTTAGGCAGATCTTGCTTGTTGTTTCTGTTACTCTTGTGGAAGAATGGCATTGCTCTAACGTGTCAAAATTAAACCCACCTCTCACTCAGAATATAGCAAAATAATGTTAAATTAAAACTAAAAAGATGAGGAGAAAGCAAGCTGATTGTTAAATTTTTAAATCCAAAGGATTCAGTATGTGGCAATTCCACTTCATGTTGTTTGTATGACAAAGAGGAACAAGACTTGATTGCTTGTTTATATTTTGGTTTCCATTTCTTCACTTTCCTTAAGCGTCAATGGCCCATGCAGATTAAGAAAGTTAAATGAAAGTTCTGTGGATCATGGTTTTCCAGCTGAAATAGCTTAGAGGCTCCAGCCATATTTAGAATCATAGAATCATAGAATGGTTTGGGTTGGGAGGGATCTTTAGAAGTCATTTAGTCCAAGCCTGCTGCCAATTGCAGGGACATGAGCAACAAGATGAGGTTGCTCACAGCCCCGTGATGGGGAATCCCCATCTCTCTAGGCAACCTGTGCCAGTGTTTTACAACCTCCTGTAAAAAACTTCTTCCTTGTTTCAAATCTAAATAGATCCTTCAGTTTAAAACCATCACTTGTTCTGTCTCAACAGGCCTCGCTAAAAATTTTTTATTCTAGGCCCCCTTTCAGTACTGAAAGCCTGAATGTTTCATTCAAATAATTTATAAAAAGTACTTTTTAACCTTCTACTGTCATCTTTTAAATCATCCCATATGTGCTGGTGATTTTCATAGCCTCTTGATCATTTGAGATATAAATACATCTTTCTTTGGTCCCTTTTTAAAGCACTTAATCCAGGTGTGTTCAATAGCAGGGCATGTTTACTGGAGGGTCATTTATCAAAATGGAAAGTGTTCTTTGAAAGCCATCTGCTTTAATTAGACATAATTTTAATTGAATTAATTTAAAATACATTAATTCAACTATGTGAAAATGACCTGCCTGCCAGTCTCATACATGCCTGGGAAAGGTCTATTTGCTTCTTGTTCTCGAAAAACAAGTAAGCTATAATAATTGGAGGTAGGGATTTGCTTTTAGGGCTTAGATTTTTTGAGGCAGTAATTTTTCTTAATTGCCAAGTAAGCTCACTGAGACCATAAAATAATTTCCTTAGTATATTTGAGTAGAATTTTGATTGAAATACATCTTTTTTTTTATTAAACTAGTCTATAATTGCGAAGCTCTAAGATAGGAAGGCTGGTTAGTGTCCCAGGCTAAGGTCATTAGAGGCCAATAGAGATGATTCATACTTTCATAAAATAGAAGTATATTGAAATGCCAAAGAAATTAAACCAAATTAATCCCATATGTATTTAACTGACATGTTTAAGTTTGTAACTACTATGAATTTTACCTATTAGACCTAATCTCCTTGGATAAAGAGACACTCTGAAAGAACATGAAAGTCAGGGAGGTTTATAAATTGCTGTGATCAATGGTATCCTTTCAGCAGAGATGCAGAGGAAACAGGGTCATCTAAAATTCGGAAGGGGGGAGCAAGTATAGTACTGCAGATAAGCCCTTCACCTGAAGTGTAAAATTAATCCAAAATAAGTCTAAGGAAAAAAATTCTTAATCTGTATTATGGACAATCATATAGCCTATTTGTTTCCTTCATTACTCCTCAAGAGATTTTGGAGTTGTGGATTTTTTATTTGTTTAATTGCTTTCATTGGTGATATTCAGTGAAGCAGAGTTTAGCTGGCTCATTTACAGAAAATTTAAGAACAAGATGCTCTCAAATACTTATGCCCTTATATTCCTTATTCTGTGGAAAAAGGTTTTCCCCAGTCTCAGAACATCCTGGCAGACGATTTAACCCAAGGGCTCTGTTATTCTGATCCTTTGTGCCTGTGGATGTAAATACCCTGAGGTCTCTGACCATGGTCCAGTCACAGATTTTCTGGAGCGCAGGTAACCGGAGACTAGACAGCATCATCAGGTATCCTACCCCCTGGAGATAACTCTTATCACCAAATCTGAGTGGGACAAATATGACTCAGTGATCTGCTCTTGAATGTCAAAGCACTCGTTTCTGCTACTGTGTCCTGGCAGTATTATCAAATTTCAGTGGAAGCAACACAAGCCTTGCAATTAGATGAAGAACGTGGGGAACTGCAGGGTCAAATTGTGTACCTGTACTATCAGGATATGTCTCAGTGAATTGTAATTGATTTAATTTATTTTTTTCTTGCAATTTAAAGTCTATTGTAAATTTAATTGAGAATGTCTTGTGAATCAAGGTCATTATTTCACTTAAATTATAAGCCTAAAAGAAGACAGATTTCTCAAAACTCAGTCTATTTTCTTGGTGAGTCACTATGAGAGGGGGCAAATTTTCCTAGCTGTAATTTCATTAAAATCAGTAAATAGGACTACTGCCAAGACTGAACAGGTAAACTGTGACCTCAGTGAAATTATATTAGAGTAAGCATGATGTATGCTGGAGAATGAAATGAAAATGAAAAATTATTCATTGACTATTGAAAAAATACTGTTTCTGAGGCAAAAAAAAATTTTGCTAAAGCATAAATACAGTACAAATGGAACATACCGAGCAAGGAACTGAGGGTCCTCACTTAAAATGCAATTGTTGAAGACAGTGCAGCAAAGTCATATAACTTCTCAAAATGTATCCATATGTCCTATTGATTTTTCATCTTTTTGAATGTTAAAGTCACTGATATGTCAAGGAGAGCAGTAGGAAACTTAAGTAATTCATTAAAGGCTGTTTCAGGGCACCAGTTTGACTTGCAGTTGGAGGTTAGCTCCATTTTCCCTGTATTAGTCTTCACTTGCCAAAATGGCTGTTTCCTGCCTGGGCTCACTTTAACAGTCTCCAGATCAGGCTGAAAAGCACAGTGTTCTCTTCTCTGCTGGTTCATCTTCCCCTGAGGGCAAACTGAAACAGAATGATTTTGCAGAATTTTCCAGCACCTATGGTGGTCTAAGGACATGGTCAAAACAAAGTTTTTAATGAAAGAAATTATCTTTTAATAGTTAGAAAAATGTAATTGGAAAAACCTTTGAGTAGACCAACAGAGAGAGCTTTATAGAGTTATCCTGCAATATTTCACCTATACAAACAAGATCAAAGACATTTACTGCCCTTGAACTGAGTTAATAAAATAATATTTTATTAGCTATTTAAACATTTATTGAATTGAGCAAATATTAATTTCTTTCCACCATCCTATTCAGTGAAGAATGCCAAATGAAATATTTTGGATTGTATTTCCAGGAGTATGTGAGAGTATGTCATTTGTGGAGTATGAGACGCAACTCAAGTTAGAAATAGATGAATAATTATGGGGAAAATAGTAATACAGGGCTTCATGGCAAAAGCAAAGAGCCCTGAGACTCCAAGAACAGTGTTTGAGAGAAGTGTTGGGGTGATGTCTGCAAGATATCTGGGGGGACTCTCAAACTGATGTTTGCTGAACATGAGAGGCTCTCATCAACAACAAGCTACTGAAATAGCTGAAATTGTCAACTCCTTTACCTGTCAGGCTCGTGCTTAAGGAGGCAAGCAGAATAAAAGACTTGGAGTGTTAGATTTACAGACTTGCTCATGACAAAGACAAGCAGGCTTTCTTGCGGTTTTCCATGGTAAAGAAAATAAAATTAGCCTTTATTAGTATGTTAGTACTTTTACTACTCAATAAATAATAGATTTAAGTTTACTTTGTTTTAAATGTTGTTTCCAGCCCACTATGAGTAAGTAGCTATCTAATACTGTTTCACTTCATTTTTTTTGGTTTGGTTTCTGTTGGGTTTTTGGGTTTTTTTTTTTTTTTTGTATTAGAACAGACTGCTATGAGTAACTCTTGTTTCGGAAATCGTGACTCCTCGTGTGTGCTTGCATTATGAAACCAGAATGCAGAAATGAAAAACTTAAATAGGAAAGTTTTACTCAGGAAGAAGAATGATGCTTGGATTTGGTTGGACTTCAACTTTTTCAAATTGTTCATCAGACATAAATTATATAATTATAAGACACAGTATCCTCTCCCATGCTCAGGTGAAGAAATGCTGGGGGTGTGACTGCAAAACTGGCTAAACCCAAGTATTTCAGGTGAAACTCAGATGAGCAGGGAAGAAGTCCATGAAGAGGATGGGATGGTCTCCTGGTCTGATCCAGACTAAAAAACACAGCTTGTAGGTTTGAAGAAGGAAGAGTCATACAAATAAAATTAATCTGGCTTTCTATATAATTATATAATGTTACCTGGCCATGAAAAAATGAAATGTCAGCTTTCCTTTATAGCTAAATCAATAAAGTGATTCGAAGAACTTGTCCTTTCTTTTAAGTGTTAATGGTCTCAGTCCCATGCTTTGAAGGCTTAGGAATTTAGCAAGGTGCCTGCAGCTATTCACACTGCAATTCCTGCTTGGTGCCAGACTGTTACCACCTAACTGCTGAATGGAAAGAAACACAACTTTCTGTCCCTCACCAGTTTCATAATGGAAAGGTAATCCTTTCACCAAACCGGCTTCTACTTCCAAGGGACACTCTGGAAGTCTTAATATGAAATAAACAGGGACTTTTCTCCCTGACAGGGTGCTGCCTGCAGGGCAAAGCAAAGCAGCTCTTATTGGACATTCTGCTTGTTCTTTTGAGGGCTCCAAACAATATCAGCCTGTAAAGGTTGTTACAAATACTACGCATTTGGTGGCCCAAGTGTTGTAGCACATGTCATATAAACACAATAATTTATCCCCCACAAAAAAACCCTGAGAAGAAAGATCCTTGGTGTAGTAAACACTTTAAATTAAAAATCAAACAAACTTGTTTTACTGTTACCTAGCTAGTTTGCTACTAAGTGGGGGGTCTCCATTGTGCCCATCTCTCTGCTCATCCTGCACCCGAGCTGGTCCCCTGGAGTGTTCCCCAAAACTGAACAAGTCTCTTCTTCCCATCTTGCTTGCCTTCCAAAGAAACTCCTCACTACTGATTTCATTCCTCTTCCTCAGTAAGGTTCCAGAGACTTTGGGTACACAGCCATGTTGGTTATGTGCATGGGATTGTTCCATTCTCGTATAGCTGCTAAATTGTAAATTCATCTTCTCACAAAAGCATTTTACATTGCACTGGGCTGATTCCTTTACTGAAGGGAGTTGCGTAAGTGGACTCCAGTATGCCTCAAGCTCTTTGCTTGCCTCAGCTTTTCCCAGTAGTTTTGTCAGAATAGTTTTCTTCCACAAGTTGGCAAGTAAAGAACCAAATCCCTCGCTGCTTCTAGCAAAGAGTACAGATTGACGTACATACGCTGGTTTATGAAGATAACTTGTCTGTGTTACAGGAAGTGTTTGTGGGATGTGGGGGCAGCAGATATCAAAGCAGAGGGAAAAAAATTCTTTCATGCTTCCCTAAGGAATTCCCAGTTGAACAGCTGAGGAGAAAGGAAATTGGAGAAGTTGGGGGATACTCATTTCCTTGTGTGCCTTTGACAGTGCAAAAGATCATAAATAAAATTGAACTCCAGTGTCATAGTTGCAGGGACTCTGCAAGACAAGATCAGTCATAAAAATTATTTCTATTTCTGAAATTACTCCTCATATATATTCCCGTAAGGGGGCAAAATTCTCTTGAATTTCAAGCCAGATGCATACTCTAAGAAAGAATTTAGCAGATTGGAACTGTGTGGCTGGACTCAGAAAGTGGCATGTGCACTTGCAACAGGAAATGAAAACGTTGGGATTGGGCAGACAAAATATAAGAGGAAGAATTAGGTTGATTTGTAACCACTGAGCTTCATTTCTTATTCCATGTGATGTGTTTGATTTCTTTCCAGCATGGCCGATGAGTTAGAATTGAACTGTGTTTCCAAGAAGTCGACTAACATTTATGTCTGTCATTGCTCTTGGTCACTCACAGACATTCAGAAAGTGACATGCTTGGTCGCCTGGTATTGACTGCCTTCAGCTAATGTCACTTCATTTATTCCTCACTGCAGATAACTCTTGATTCAGTTGTCAGTATCATGACCCCTTCTCCTCTCTCCCTTATTTTCTTTCACAAAGAGAAAATTGTGCCATTATTTAGAGCTGCTATTAGTTCTGTAATGTGTTCTCCTGTGCATCAGAGCATTGTACATACTCAGGGGTCAAACACAGCTCACAGTCAAGCTTTCTACTCTGTATGGGTTTGTAGAGGGTGAACTACATCATTGGTATCTGCACATTCTCCAGAAGCTTAAAGGCAGCAGGACCAATCTTACGTTGCTTTTTTCCCTCTCTTGTCTTTTCCATGAGTATAATATTGGCTTTGTGGAAGTGATCAGAAAATTCAGCTGAAAGTTTCAAAGCTCCATTCTGAGGAAAAAAAAAAGGTCCTACAGCTTTGGCCAAGTTTTTCAGATTCTGTGCCCTAAAATTATGGACTTCTGAACAACAGGATCAAGATCTTGGCCATTCATTCAGTGCTTCTGAGAGCAGAAAATGGAGGAATGGGGCAATTGTGACATCCCAGTCTGACCATTTTGGTATTAAGAAGACATTTTTGCACATTATTGAGAAGGATGTTGCAAGAGTTGTAAGGGTGTTGTGTCTGGTGCGAGAGAGTAGAGCAGGTCTTGTATCCAGAGCAGGAGAAACACACAAGACCTTTGTGTAAAATGTCTGTACAGCTGTGTACACTGCAAAGAACCAAAAGGGAAAATCTGTTATACAATGCACGAGACTTTCAAATATCATCCTAAAAATATTATGTGTTATATGGGCTGTGACAGACAGACTGAAACAGATGTAGAAAGACATGCTCCTGCACTGTAGATTTACTGAGATGGGATATGATTTGGTTTCCCTGTGCAGGAAAACAAAAATTCATTTTTTTTTCTGAGAAAGCCCAATTCTGTTGGTACAGGAATCTCAAATCATCTTTTTAACATGAAATAATAAAAAGTACGCTTGTTTCAACTTTAAGGACATATTTAAAAACCTGAAAGGTAACAAATTTATTCATTTTTCCTTTAGTGGACCACTTCTAACATTCACATAGTTAGCTATATTGCTTCTGCATACTAAGATATGTGTGATTTATTGTCCTAAGTCTCAAACAAAATCGAGACCCTGGTGTTTGGATATACATATGGTAAAGATGTATTGGTAAAGAATACTTGCTTATCTTTCTGTGTGCTTCCCAGTAGTAGGATTTCCAGTGTGTAGCAAACGTTCCTGATGTGAAAAAACACATAAGAGAAATTTTTCTCACAAAATGTGTGTGGGTGCCCAGGTTACTGTTAGTCATCCTCATAATCTCTAGGCTATCTTCCTTAAAAACATGGATGCTCCTAGGTGTGGGCTTTTCTTCCTTTACTGTGGTCCAGAAATGCCTCAGTATAAAGCATAAGGATTACATGAGCCTATATAATGAGAATATTCTTATTCTAAGGCCTTTGGTAAGAGGAGACAAAGACATGAGGATGCAGCTGCAGCAGAAGTGGATGTGAAAACGTGGCCACTGCATAGAAAGAAGACGTGGTTTTCATCTCAGTTGCACAGAGGGAAGCACTTAATAAGTTTTCTGTTCTCCTTACTTAGGAAGATTTGAACCTACAGGCTTTTGGAGTAGAGGTGCATGGAGAACACTCATTAAAAGTAAATAAAGACAAACCAAACACCACTTGAAGGACTGAAGTTTTTCCTGAATATATTAAGATGCTGAAATAAATCTTGCAGTAAGAGACACTCAAGACACAGAATCAGTGTCTGGCTCTGAAAGTACTACTTGGCTACTGAATTTTTCATCTGTTTTGTGACAGGATTTCATGCTTTCCAGTTTTTTTCTACTAAAGGACATTCAGAACAAACAGAGTTTGGGAAATGTAACATTCTCTGATAGCACAGGCAGAGACTATTCATAAGTTTTTGACAAAAGTGCCTGAATAGGAAGAAGTGATGTGTTTGGTCTTTCAGATTCCTGCATGGAGTGGAGTTGCCACAGTGCCAATATTGGGAACTTTTTGATATTTATTAAGGAATAGTTTGTCCTTCCAAGCAGAACAAATCTAATATTTTGTCTGTGACAATAGAAAGATCAGAAGCAAAAATAGCTTTCACAAATAATTGAGGTGGTGATTTATCTATTTTCTAACAAATAAGAGTGAAGAAGAGATTATGCTGACATTAAATGTGGACTGTGACACCTGCTATAACTGAGCACCTTGAAACATTATTTACCTTGATTCTCAAAACAATTTGTTTCAGGAGAATTATTTGTTCTTTTCCTGCCATTTATTTAAATAAATTCTAACCAGATTCTGTGACTCATTTCCCCCCAAAAGGGATGGCTATGCTGCCAGCAAAAGAAGACTCAAAGATAACAAACTAGCTGACTTTTTAGAGAAAATGCCATTGGTAGTTTACCTGACGTTGTTCTGTCTCAGGACATTTACCAGAATATCTGATATATCATTAACTGAATTTTGCTTTTAGCTGTAGTCAGTTTTCACAATCAGAGCATCTCCTTCCCCCATGCTCACCTGAGTGTCTGTTGTGCATTCTGAGTGATCCTGCAGGCATTTCAGAGGCATCTATGAGAGGATTAATCTAATACTCCCAAAACCTCCTTAATGCTGTTTGGCTCAGTAATGAGGAGCAAAGTTAGTCCCGGTGGTGGAGTGCTAGCTGAGATGCCAATCATAGCCTTCAGTCTCTTAACTTCTGGGACATGCACCTGCCTTCCTACTACTGACCCTCTGCAGACAGCCTCCATCCCTGCCCAATTCTCCTTTTCCACCCAGTCGCCTTATACTTTTGGGCTTTTGCTATAGCAAAAAGGGAGCTGGAGAAGTACAAAGCTTTGTGATTTGGAAATCTGGCACTGTTCTTTTGGAACTGTGCT
This sequence comes from Thryothorus ludovicianus, assembly GCA_013397245.1. Taxonomy (NCBI): domain Eukaryota; kingdom Metazoa; phylum Chordata; class Aves; order Passeriformes; family Certhiidae; genus Thryothorus; species Thryothorus ludovicianus. Next base: position 327,044 of record VZTB01008899.1, on the reverse strand, counting down.
CCATTAGTCTGGTGAGCAGTGACACAGGGGAAAAATGACAACAGTAATTTGGAAACTCAGAGAAGCAACTGCACACAGGTGTTGGCAACACGTGAGTATCAGTATTGTTATCTTGGATTAGGCTAGAGCAAAATGGGTTCAGTGAAGCAGAAGGAGATATTGGCAGCAGGAGGAGGAGGAGTGGATTTGAGTAAAATAGATGCTGGGCACATTGTAATTATTGTTTATTCTGTGAGGAGGCATGAATACTACTGTGCTTAACAGATGCAAAGAGATCCCGGAAAGGTAGATATTTTCCAATGAATGTGTTAAAAAATGTAAAGGTAGAAACAGATGAGGAGCAGAGAAACTCTGTATCCCTACTTGGATGTAGGCCTTAGAAAACACTGATAAAAGAGAGCCTCAGAATGAAATTGAAGAAATCCATTAGAACATTAACAAACAAAATGGCATTTCTCTCAAGTCTGTCATATGTTGGGAGTTGAGCTTAAGTTTTTTGTTCTATAGACCTATAAATTGACTTATGTTTTGTAATGTCAATTCTAAGCCTCTTGAGGTAGTCCCTCATCTTTCAAAAATAGTTAGACAACATGCTGTGACAGTGCAGTGTAGGTAGAAAAAACAAAGGTGAAAACTCCTAATGGTAGATGTTATGTATATAAAGGATGGAGAATTTTTAGATAGTTAAATTTTAATTATGGCCACGAGATGGATGGACAATGATCAGCTGATTTTCTGTCTGACAGATGTTCTGGATTTGTCTAGATTTGCATACTTTTATAATCAAGTGCATAAATCAAAATTCACTTACATGAGGGCATGTCAGACTGTGTCCTTCATCATCTTCCTGGGTTGTCTAGTATTTCAGTGAAGGGAGGTTACATCAGAGGAGAAGGAGATGTGCTGGAGAGGAAAGGGAGGGCTTTGAATCAAGTGCAAAAGTGCAAACTGTAGTGCAAACTGTAGTGCAGAAGAGAGTAGCTTCCTATGGCATTTTCTTCCTTTAAAAAGTAACCATTTAGATGTCAAAATATTCATGCCTGAGAGAAAAGGGGGG
>VZTB01008899.1:307490-325629 GCA_013397245.1 Thryothorus ludovicianus | reverse complement strand
GGGGGGAAGACCACAAGGCAGGCTTGAGAAAGTGTGTTTTGATGTAAAGTCATTCTGTAAATCTTACGTGAACAGCAGTCTACTCGCAACACTACCTTTGGCTCCACGCAGGAAATGCAAGCATGCATGTTGCAATTTTGGCACTGAGAGTAATTTTAACAATTTTACTAAGCAAAAGAAGACCCCAAGAATTTCTGTTCAGAAGTGTAATTTACAATCTCTTTACTTGCTGTGGTGAGCATATGAGGAAAAACATTTAGGACATCTAGAGTTTAATTAATATGAACACCCCCAAAAAGTCATGACTGTGTATATAAAGATGCTTATTCTCATATTTCTTGCCAAGTGCTTATCTCACTCTCTGATAGTATAATGCTAAATCTGACTGAGAATGTTGATGCATGTTTGACCATCGGACTGGATCATCTTAAAGGTCTCTTCCAACCTTGATGACTCCATTATTTTTATGTGTTTTTTGAAAAATGTAATTCTTATATGCCCATGAATAGTTTCTATATTTTGCCACTGATTGAAAAGTTTCATTTGGATTTGACCTGTTTTCAGGAATAGGAACCTTGTGCTAAATCTCCAGGTGAAACCTTTCACTTACTGCCCTTGGTTAAAGCAAGCAATTTATTTGCATGTTCAGGTCGCCTTTCAGACTTGGCACTCCCATTTGTGCCTTTGTTTCTTGCCAAAAAGATTAATTTCTTTCGTTATAAGGCACTTAGAGATACAAAGAAGATCATTTCTTCTTGGTTTTGGATTGACACAGCTGCAAGGCACTTTGATGGAGAAAAGAAAATGCTTGTGGTAGAACTAAAGGGTCAGCATCAGTAATCAAAGTTCTGCCTTTTCCTTCCTGCACATCAGAGCAAGTCACGTTTGATAACTATTTGTATAATTTTTTCTATCCATGAACTGAAAGCAATATTTCCCAAGCTTAGCAGAATTTTAAAAGGGGGACTGTGATGCTCTTCTTATATTAGCAGAATTTTAAAAGGGGGACTGTGATGCTCTTCTTATATTAACAACACTAACGTGATTGACATTTTCCATATCCAGTTCTTAGTCTAAATACAGCCAGTTGTCAACCAAGAGCTGACAGCCTTCCGTCAGATTGGTCTCCAGTACCATCTGTATTCCGTCCCACACAAAGCACTGACCGTATTTACACAGAGACAACATTCCGGTTCCCACACTGCAAACAGAACTTCATTCATATAGAGCATGTAACTATTGTTTTTAATTGAGTAATGGATACCTAATTATAATAAATTGCTCTGTTAATTATCACATTATTGTGTAAATTGTTGTATTATAGCCTTTTGTGACTGCTAAAGGCAGTTTTCACACTCTGTGTGCCACTTGCAGCCAAGTACCTTCTATTCTAGGAGTTCACTCTTTATCTGCTGACTGGGGTGTGATCATGCAAACATCTCTGTGTCTGATCGAAAGCCCATTGTGGTCCGAAGTTTTCCGATTCAGTTCAATGGGCTTTGAGATAGGGATCACAGGAGCAGAATAGGGTTGGTACCATTATTTCCAGGATTCAGTTATTTATTAGAGAAAAGTCACATGCTCAAGTGAAGGTTAAACCAGGTTAACAAGCCGCAGAGGAAAACAAGTGGTTTGATATGTGAGGGATAAAGAAATTCTACGAAGAGTTTCGGTTTATGTTTTGAGAAGTCATTTTATATAGTTTGCTCCTTTGTGAAAAGAGTTTGTTCTAACAAGATTCTAAATAAGAATCTGAGCAAGATTCATAATAAGGAAAACTTTACACAGGCTGTATGACAACAAAGTTTCAGTTCTCTTCTAAGTGATTGCATGGCAAAAGGACTAAAAAAGAGGGAATTGGTCATAAAAGGACATATGGATGGCAGAAAGGGCTGTTGCCGATCCTATTCACAAGTTTCTTGTCGGTGTAGAGTGTGTTAGTCTGATGTGCAAATCACTCGGTAAGGATTAGCACAACAGTGCAAGTCCTTCAGGGTCAGAAATAAAGCTTAAACACTCAGTATTGAAATGTATGGCTTTTAATAACAAAAGAACCATTGGTCAAAGCCTCTGGCTGTTGTACTGTTGAGCAAGTGATTAGCATCCATCAGGCTACAGCTGTTTTTTTCTTCTGTTTGTTCCATATGCAGATGTTGCTATGAGGAAAGAAGTCAGCAATGACTGATGTGGAGCCTGTGGTCACAGATTTTGCAGCATCAGGACGGGCAGGCCGCCGAAACGCCTTACCAGATATCCTGGGCTCTCCTGCTGGTGCTGGGACTTCAGACCTGCCACACAAACTGGCTGAGCTCTCTGTTTCAGAAGGTAATGACTGTGCATTCAGAAAAGGACATTTTTATCCAGTCGTCCTTTGCTTTTTATTAAGTCTTCCACACCGTGTAGTTTTGATATCAATACTAATATTCCTTTCATCATTTAGAATTAAATTCAGGCTTCCAAAGCAGTTATCACTTGTGCCTCCTGATGAGACAAGTTAATATTAACCCATAACCCATATCCATCCACAGATCCAGAGTCAGCAGGTTATGAAAACAGTTCAGCGCTGAGAACTGAATTCCAGCTCCCTTAAGGGTGCAAAACCACAGTAGTAATTCCAGGCAACTTAGAAAACACACCACTCCAGCTATAAATTCCAGTGTACTACTGCACTAACTTTGCATAAGACTGCAGAGCTGCGTTGTTAATACGACAGCTATCCAAACTCAGGCATATACATTAAGAGTAATGTTTATAGGATTTTAGTTCTGCTTAGTAGGCTTTTAACTTGGCTATCTGAGACCAGTGGCCTATTTTGCCATGTCCTTTAATTTGATAAGATGCTCTATTGATATAGCACAAGTCTAATCAACACCAGCTTTGTGAGTTCTTTTTACTTTCAGAGTGACTTTAGGGTAATTTTCAGATTCAGAAAGATCTGATTTCTAATGCTTAAGAAACAAAAAATACAGACTAGCCCTGAACATGGTCTGTCCCTACTTTTTTTAATCTGTATCAGAATTTTTTTCAGAAAACATTTTCTTCTCATGCTCATCACTGTTGCCGTTGTGGTGCACCACAACAGATGGCCCGACATCCAGAAGCAGTGACGGTGTGAGTGCAGCAAAGGGGAAGGCAAGATTGTGCTGAGGTGTGAACTATGTGGTCCATGAATCTGAACTGAAGTAGATCATTAAAGGGATTCCTAGTGTCCAGAGTTGCATATCCTCCTTTTCCATTGCCCAGACAAATTACAGGATGTTAGGTGTACAGCCTCCTAAAACACTGTAAAGGAGGGGAAGAGGGTGGTGGTGGTGGTGGAGAGAAGGATTTATTTGATCTCAAATTGTTGTTATTTTCGTGATTTAATTTATAGTCATGTGTTTGGGGTTCTGTAATCTAAACCCCACACGGGCCCATCAAAGGATGGCTGAGCAGGTAGAAAGAGCATTTCCTGGTGGAGTGAGAAGGGCCACATGACCATATCCTAACTTGAACCAGAAGTGAGGAAAATAAGAATTAGAAAGGGTTCTGGAAGAAGGCATTATTTTGTCTTGAGGAGACATTTTTCTCTATGAATATGAAAATAATGTCCCTACAAAACAAAGAGGAAAGAGTGCAAATCTTTTAATAAGAAAAGTTACATCATGGCATAAAGTAAGTATCTAGCCCCCTAGATGACACAATAGTCCTCCTCTCCTGGTCTCTATCCAATTCATTAAGAAGAAGAAGAAATTAAACACAGCTATGTTAGTTTTAGCAAAATGTACTTATGCTTTCTTAGAAATACAGGACCAGCACAGCCAGAATTTGAAGAACAGTTTAGAGCATGGAGTTGTCCTTGGCGTTTGTCGTTGACATATAGCTGTATCCGGGCATGTTGGAAGGCAGCAGATTCTGTTACCAGCAGTTTACAGTAGTGATAATAGACAGTGAATACAGGAACCCAGTGAAAATACAGTGAATGCAGTTAGGTCCACTCCAGCAGCTTGGGTGCTTTCTCGGGATGGGAATTCCACAAGCATCAGATGAGAATTTCAGTGCTGTAAGTTAAAGTTTTGATGAGACAGCAAGCAAACAGAGGAGAATTCATCAACATGGAAAGAGAGTTTTGAAGTTCAAATGCTGTGACAGGGAAACTGTGAAACATTTAGGGCTCTAACAGGCATCTCTTTTGCCTATTTCTGACTTGAACAATAAGTCATTTAAAAAGGAAAGTAATTTGCAGCTCAAACAAAGTAATTAGATAAATGAGAGAAGTAGAGAAGATGGAAAATGTGGCTATATAAAGCATGCCTATTTTGTTATTACTCTGAAATTCAGATTCAGTGAAGATTTTGGGAAATGGTGAGGAGGACTGTCTCCATCTTCTTTCAAATTTAGCTAATGCTCATTGTATCATACATTTCCTCTTTCTAAACTGCTGTCAGCTACTGTCATAATGGAAAGTGAGGAATAGGATGTGCTAATACCTTCTGGTTTAGAAGATAAAAAAGACTTTGCTCTATTTTTTTATGAATACACAAGGACTGAACCTTTATGCTGCAAATGTCCATGTATTCTGCAAGCCACGTGAAGCTGATGCTCTCATGAAATGAACAGGAGAGATTCTGGCTCTAGCTATTTATCTTGGAGCCTAACTCTGAAATGCAGACCATCTGTGTCATGTCTGATCATCTCTGGTGGTGGTGTGTATGTTTTGGAGTGCTAAGACTTTCCACAGGTGGTCTGGAACCACATTAAATAATTGATTCATGTCACTGGTGATCTAAAGGTTGAAGAGCAGGCTGCAAGAAGTTTGAGACCAAGAAGCTGTACTGGTGTTCCACGTTTGGTAACCTGCATTAGGACACCATTCTGCCAATTATACTCAGCAGTTTAACTAGCATCTATTGCACACCTAAGTCCCACCCAGTATGAGATTAGATTTCCTCTAACAAACTATATTCCTCTACCCTGTCTCCACTGATATTAGATGTCCAACCTGCACAGAAACAACCAATAAAGGAGATTGCTCTGTCTCCCTTTCCCCAAAAGAGAGCTGTGCTACATAAGGCTGGAAGGTGTCATAATAACTCTGTTCTTTATCGCTGTAAAACTCCAAAGCCTCTGAATTTCTGAGCAGACTTAAAACATCAAACAGTTTCTGCCAAGGGCTTTAGCTGATGAATTGTGTAGAGCATTATAAATTTGCTGTGATATGTAGAGACCAAGATACCAAAAACACTCAAAAGGGTTATATACTTCATAGCAAGTCAGAAAATGTATCCCTTAGATTATGACTCTGAAGGAGATGGAGGAGTATGAAGTGGAGGACAGTGCAGCCAGATGTGCTGAGCAGACCTCTCTTTGTCCCCAAAAACTATGGACTGCCATAGATTTGGATATGCTGTTACCACTGGTACTACCATGTGGGGCTTGAAGATAATGTGAAAATTATTATATGGTTTGCAAGGAAATCAAGGCAGGAGGAGTTTCTGCTTCTCAGTGAGTAAACTTGATCAAAAGAAGCAGCATGGAACAATACATATAATGACCAGAGACACTGGGGAGCTTTTATTTATATCAATCATATAAACATTAAACTCTAATATATGGAAAAGAGAACTTCCAACTCAGAGTAATAAAAAATTCCCCATCTTGTGAAGATAGGGTAAATTCATGTAGGTATTTCTTGTCTAAGAAGGTCAGACAGATAACTGGCGTGTCCATAAACTGTAATGTTATCTACCTGAAACCACACAATGTTCAAAGGAATACAATATTTTAATTTGATTTTGGAAATTACCCAGAAAAAAAATAACAGTAATACAAAAGTTATATCCAACCTATTTTTTACAACCAAATGCACATTGATTAGCCTTTGCAAGAAGGGGGCAAATCAACACCAACAGGCAGCAGCTTTTAGAAGATGCATGTCAAAGTTGTTTATTTCTTGTGTTAATCTCTCTTTTAAGCACCCATGACTGTGATAATAAAGAGCCAGTCCAAACAGAGATGATCAGTGAACCCAAATACTTGGCTGCATTAAAAAAGCTGTGAGACTGTGTGTGGTATAAATGTTTAATTCTGTCTCTGTTTAGATGCAGGAGCAGAGGGTGGAGAAGTGTCATCATCCAAAGCCTTGCTGGAAAGTCAAGAGGCGGAAGGAAAACACAGTGATTCCTAACACCTAAGGACTTCTGGGTCAATGAATCCCTTCAACAGCCTTCCCAGTTTCCCTGTGTCACCTCGTCTGAAGTATGGTAGCAGCTTTAGCAGCACAGACATGACTTTGCAACACACTTGTCCCTAGATGATTATGTGGATGGCATACAGTTCTTTCTCTCATCTTCTGTCATCCTTCAAAAGCAATGTTTTACATATCCAAACAGGAAGACAACTAATGAATGTATCTCCTGTTTTCAGTTTTCTCTCTTGTTTTGATTATGGTATTCATCCTAACTAATCTTCTTTGCCAGTTCCAATTAACATACTTACCAGGAATTAATCATTGTTTCAAAATAAAAATCCTGTTTCTTAATTTCCCAAACCAGTTTCTTTCTCTCTGACACAGAGGTGTGTTCACTCCCCACAACATGATATTAAGTATATATTAGATTACAGACATTATCAGTAATTTATCTCCTGAGATTTTTGTTCTCATCAGATATAGGTAGATGGGTGTGAGGAAAAAAAAAGTATATAAAATAAAATTTTATCCTACTCCTGTCACCAGAAGGTTTTATAAACTACTTAAGCAGCTGTGTTTCTTTTCAGACTCTCCTTACCTCGATTTGATTATGGCAGATCATCTCAGTTCTCCCACTCTTTGCCACTTCGGCCATTCATTTTCATGCTGAATATTGTAGCTGTTCATGTGTATCTAAAGTAAAGTAGGTATGTTTGTATATGATTAAAATTGTTTAGTCTCACTGTGGAAATTAAATATCTATAATTTTTTTCTGTCTTCAGTAGATTTCTTAATGTTTCTCCTGTAGTAAAATATTTAAAGCCTAATAATACATATTTATTTTATTTCATCTGGGTTTTGCTTTGTTGTTTGCTGACAGTGAAGATGTTTCAATCATTGTGATTTTTACAAAGATTTAAGGCAAAGATTTTACTGAAAGGATTTGTTTTGCTTTGGAGATCATGCTCCTGAAAACACTTGGCATTCATTCCTTAACTGTAGGAGACTTGAGATTCAGGTACAGCCATGAACCTTCATGATTCCTTGGGCAGCAGCCATTTATGTACATCATGAAATGGAAGAAGCATCTCTGATGAGTACATTCCACATGTGACTGGTATTCCATCTATGAAATATCTGTGTAATCTAAACCTGGCAGAGAGCTTGTAGGGGCTCAGGAGAGCTTCCACCCTCACTGTGCATTTACTCATACCCTGGCTTTTGAGGACCATTCAATAAAGGATCCAGTTTAATTCAACTGAACTGACAATTAGTTCCCTCCTCTTAAACCTCTTTTCCTTTAACAAGTGCAACTTGTTTTCAGATTTGGAAAGGTAAAATAACTTACTCCACTGGATCAAAACAGGTGGCTTAAGAAAGTCTTAAGAGACTGAACTAGCTGACACTGGAGGACCAGAGCTATAAACCTCAGTGGAGAGGGACTAGAAGGTAAACTCCATTTGTGGTACACACCCTTGTTCTGGGTTGTCTCATTCTCCTATACCAGCTTCCTTTATAGCATCACAGTACATAAATTTGGTAAAATAGAAGAAGCTGTGGTGATCCCATCAAAATCAATTATATGAGTATTACTGAAACATAAGTCGTTTACATGCTTTGCTCTTCTGGGTCACAGCCTATATTGAATTCTGCACTTGTTTCACAGTTACAGCCCTGGATATATTTGGTTTCTTCTCTGATACAGACACTGAAATTTGGGTTACAGGAATACATACTTTAGGTACTTTTTTAGTCTAAGCTAGTTTGAAATTTTTTGCTGTTAAAACACTGATTATGAAGCAACTGAATTTATCAAATTATTCATGTGTTAAATTCTATGTAAAAAAACCCCGATCTATAACTATATACATAAATGACATTAAATGCTCAGAAATGTGTAGTTTACAACTAGTCAAGAATGCTCAACACCCTGGGGAATTTATTGTAAGCACTCAGGTGTTGACTTTGTACTTGAGCTGTATGAATCTGTCATTGAAAATATGTTGCATAGAAGGAAGAATTTAAACAGCAAATTTGAAAAAATGCAGGAGTAAAAATTAAGATTTCAAATGCAATTTAATTAAAAGCAGGATGAACATTTTTAAAAGATATGTAATATGTTATATGTGTATTATTTAATTGCAAATTAACCAAGATACACAGAAATGCTTCTTTGCCATGTGCATGTATGGTTTGTGTCTAAACAAGTATTGGTCTAGACTGCATGAGAGAACTCTTTTTTAGTTAGTTGTAGCAGTAGGAATATTTAGTTATGCCTGGATTTTACCAGATTTCTCCAGTTGTGTGTCAAATGCATATTTCTGACCAGTAGAAACTGACTTACAAACTGACGGATGTGGGAGACATTGTACCATATAAACTTTGGTCTTTGGAGCTGAGTTTGTTAGTTGTGCATGATTCTTGACTCAGGCAGAAGGGAACTCACCCCTTTAGGCCTGTCTGGGGGGTTTTATGCTTTATAGCTTTATGCTATATCCTACTAAACTTCAGCGAGTCTGTAAAGAGCAAATGAAGTGCTTCTGAATATGTTTGTCACTGAGCCAGTTTATCCAGTTTCAACCATTATCCAGGCTGTACGCCCTCCCTTAGTTCAACTAATGGGTAATTGATAGCAGTGCGTTCTCTTGGTTTACAATGATATGGGCCTGAATCAGCAGTATGTCCCTAAACCAGGACAGTATTTTAAAATATGCTTAACTTTAAATGCAGACAGGTTTCACAGAAGTCAACAGAACTACTTAGGTGCCTAAAATTAGGTACATACTTAATTACCTTGATAAATGACAGCAGCAAACTTCTATTAAGGCTAATCTGGTATTATAATGCATTAATCCCCATTTCCATTCCAGCAAGTTTGGTACAGGTAATAGCATCTTTTTTTATCATCTTACAGCACTATACTGGGCTTTTGTAAAGTAAGGAATTTCATGTTATTACCTAGCAAAAAAGGTAACTTTGTTGTCTCCATATTTTAGAACATAATGAAACAATTATCCATTCTTATCCACTCAGCATGCTAAAAAAAAAAAGCCAAGAAGTACCCTTGTGATTTTATTGTGCATATATAAAACAATTTAGGTATTCTGAATATATAGAAAAATTGCCTTGATGTTTTCCAGATGTCATTAAATTATAACTGCACTTGGTTGCTTAAAAATTACAAGAGAGCAGTGGCCATTAGAGGCTTAAACTTTACCACTACTACTACTTTATCTACTACCATTAGTAGGATAAATATCCTTTATGTGTCATGCATATAAAGAGGAATACTTCAAGATTTAGCAAATTAGTATTAGTTCATATTCCTCTCTTTTGTCTGCTAGTGCTCTGTGTGCGACAAAACCCATGAAACACAATTCAACAAAGACTTCTTCATGGATTTCTCCATGTGTCTTCAGTGAGCATAAGCCCCAGATGGTGGTGAGTGTGGGTTCCCCGGGTCCAGACAGCACAGACCAGCGGGGCTGAGCCCACCGGGGTTCCAGGCGCTTGCTCTGGAGTAGAAATAGCAAAGGCTTAAACTGTCCTGCCATCTAGTGGGATCCGGAGCCTGCCAGGTAGGCTGTGCAAGAGACGAGTTTAGACCTCAAACCCAGCTGCAGACTGGGCTGCTGAGAGGCAAAATGTCTCTAGCTCATCCAATACGTTCACTTCAGGGGTTTTGCTACGAGCACAGAAACTTGGTGCCCCTTTGTACAGGAATCCGTGTGATTGCAAACAGGAGGCATCTTCTGTTTCAACCCATAAACTCTTACTGTAAAACAGGTGCCGAGTCTGGCTTGCAGCCTACCTTGCTTTAGGTGCCCATTCTGCAATTTGGTCTTGGGTGCTAATCCCACCACAGGTGTGTTTTGACCTTTTTTAGGGATAGTTGTGTTTCATCTTCTCAACCTGAAGCTGTTCTACTTTGGCTGGTAATTAGCAATGCTTACTGAGAGCTTTTCCTTTACTGTCTTGGTTATTTCCCTCTTCAGCCCCGTGGGGACCATCCCGATGGATGTAAGCTACAGAAAGCCTGAAGGCCATCACTTCATCTTGGCACGTGTCACATCCCGATGCCAGATCTCTGGATTTTAGTGCAAGACTTACATTTGATGGATAGTGTTGTGGGTTTTTTTGTTGTTGTTGTTGTTTGTGTGGTGTTTGTTTATTGGGAGGGGAGGGGTTGCCTGTGTGCTGTGGGCTTTTCTGTGTAAAACATATTTACAATAATTACTTGCAATGTAAGGGCCCTGATGTGAGGATTTGGACAATCCCTATCAGTGCTTTACTCTTGGGGCTCTGCTGTGCGAGGATGCTGTAAGTCCAGTGCTTAGCATACAATGTATGGAAAAGCTAATCTGTGAGGGACTGGCCCTACTGCGAAGGGCTTACTGTGCTTTTATTTCCAGATTCCTCGGGCATGTTTGTCAATGATACATCCGCAGTGTAATCACGAAAAGAAGCAGCATGTGAACTGTTGCTAATGCCCAGCAGCGTTCCAGCAGCACTTTTCCACTAACGCACCCAGTTTCCCGAGGGTGCGGAGCATTCCCGAGGGTCGGGCTCCGCAGCCGTCAGGCGGCACCTCCCGCCCGCCGGCCACGAGATGGCGCCCGAGCCCGCGCCTTCCTCACAGCCGGGCCCTGGCCTTCCTCACAGCCGGGCCCTGGCCTTCCTCACAGCCGGGCCCTCGTCTTCTCACAGCCTCGCCCCGTCCGTCCCCCGGCTCCCCGGGCACGGCGCCGCTCGGGTCTCCTCCGGGATGGCGGCGGCCCTGAGGAGGAGCGGGGGCTGAGGCAGCGCTGCGGGGCGAAGGACGGGGCTCCCCACGGGCGCTGGCGGCAGAGGGCGCCTTGCCCTGCCCGGCCTCGGCTCCAGCGGCCGCCGCCGTCTCGTCCCCGCACGGACCCGGGGCTCCGCGACTCCCGCGGCTGCCAGAGGCCCCAGCAATCCAATCCTGACCCGTTCCTTCCTTCCCCCTTGATTTGTCGTCTTACTCCGTTCAAGGCTTACATCCATCTACGCCTTCCCTGTCTTCAATGCTCACCCCTTCCTTCACTCACACCTCAAGCCCAACATCCACCGTTAGCGCTTTCAACACTCAATACAAGAAACGAATCTCTTTAATTACCTTCACTAATGCTAAAATAGGATGGTAGAAGGATAACTGATTGCTGTTCCTCTCAGCAAGCACTGGGTAAATTTTACTTTGTCAGACAGACTCATGAGAGACCCTTGAGCCAGGCCCAGATCAGCCCTTGTCTCTAACACAGACAGAGGGAAAGCTTCAGTAGAAAACAAGTAACGTGTCATTATGCAAGTAGAGGTGCTGTTGCAATCTAAAGAAGTGCTGAAATAAGTTTCTTCTGGGCATCTTCTTTCAGACAGCCTTTGAATTTTGCAGGGGTTTTTTTGTTGTTTCTTTATTATTATTTATTATTATTATTATTATTATTTTAACATTGGCTGTTGTTACTCAAAACTTCCAGGTAAATTTATAAAGGATGAAATGAAATGCTGGAATGCAAGAAGAAGCATATTTAAGGGAGGGAGGACAAAGGGCAATGCGGTGGAGTAAAAGGCATGACAGTTGCACCATGTTTCTTCTCCATAGCCCTTCTTTTATCAGAATATCTGAGGCAGTCATGGTTCGAGGAAGTCAGCCTGGTCCTGCACCCTCCACTGGCTCTGGACTCTGGATATTTTGAGTTCTGGGTGCAAGGCTGATCAGTCACTCAAGAAAGTTTCAAAGGTCTGGAGGAAGATGCTATTAGGAGCCTTGTTTAAATATTACAAGATTAGTTAAAGATTTTGACCATAGAGGGTCTGGTTTATGTTTACTGTTGCCACACTGAGGGGGAAACCTTTCATAACATGTACACATGAATGTATGGAATTGAAGGAATGGTGGCAGTATCTATACCTCACCACTGGCACTTAGTGCAGTACAGTCCCCAAAGTGAGTCCCTTGATTATCCAGATAGAGAGTACATGCCTGCTTTCCTTTCCGTGTATATCTCTATTTTTTTCCCATAGTACACTCTGGATTTGGCAAAGTATGAACTCACACTTAGCAAAGGGGATGTGTTTTTAAGTTTCCTGGTATATACTTGTCTATTGTGACCATCTCATGTGATTTCTTGCATAATTCAGGATAGAAAACTTCTCTGAATTACTTCCTGCATCATGTCCAATAGCTGTGGTTGCTAGCTTAGTTTACAATTTGCAGGGTTGAAAAGTCTTGTAAGGCAGTTTGAAAGTTGGCCAAAGGTTTAAGTCTCTTCACAGATAATATGCACTTCATTTCTAATATAAATTTCTGTAGATTTAACTTTCAGTAGCTGGAGTTTTGTGTGCCAGACTGAAGAGACCACTGTTTCTCTGGGATTGTCTCCAAACATCCAGTATGACCAAAATTTTCCCCAAGGTTGTCTTACTAGTCCTTATTTAAAACTACCTATGAGATAGCATAACCCTGCAATGCTTCAAGTTGCCCTAAAATTTTGTGTTCTGGGAAGTTTATGTATTTAGACTCATGAAAACTCAGAAATTAGTCAGTGCTTGGTCACAAACCGATACATAAAGCAGGATATGGTTGCACTCTTTAATGACTCAAGTTAGGTATGTAATTCCAGCTAGGTCACCCAGCATGAGGTTTCATTTCAAATGCCTGATCTGTCAGGCATTTGTTCATCCATGACAGGCCCATAAATTGATAACCTAATTAAATTATTTATTGAGACTGTGGAATTCACACATGTCTCTGGATGCACTAACACTGGTCTTTAGAACTTCTAAGGAAACAGCTTACTCTGGGTGAGAGATTCCAGTTTAGAGGACACAGAGGATTGTGGCTCCAGCTGCACATAGGAGATCATATCTGCTCCAAAAGGCAGTGACTGTGTCCTATCAGTCCCTAGCTCAGTGGAACAGAGGAGGACCTTAGTTAAATCCAAATGTGGGTAGTTAATGAGCTGAGTTTTAACTTTGCATCTGTTTTACAAATTCAGTAGTTGTTTCCTTAAATTCTTGAATTTTTGAAATTCAGTCAATTAAACCTGATTTTACTTCTTGCCTAAATCTCAGCTGGTACTGAGAGTGCTTTCAGTATATTGCAGAAAATGGAATGCTTCAGAATGGACAAACTGAATGAAGGTACATTGATCCATTCAAAAAATGTCTTAAATTCAGCCCTGCAGATTACACAGTTGTTTCTTGTTTTGCTGAAAGGATTTACCTTGGGATGGATTAGTTTGAGATATCTTATACTGAATTCCAAATAGTCATGCTTATTTATGTACTTGACAGCCTCCATAGCATATTCTAGGGCTACAGAAAGAGAACATGATATTTGTGACATATAACAAGTTAAACTTGTACGTTTAATACTGTAAAATTTGTATTGATGATGATAAAAATCATTCCCTCCTTTGCTACAAGACAGAGTCCTTGGACCTTATACAGAGGGTCTTTCTGCTCCACTAATATTCTCACTAGTCTGCCCTGAGCACTGAATCTACACATCTCTCAGAACCAGCTGCAACACATCAAATGCAAGTCATCTAATCTCCTTCAACCTATGTGCTATGTTTCCACTTCTCTTAATAAGAATTATTTTCATTTAGTATGTGCATAGTGTTTATATGCCTTCTAAATTTCTCTGAATCATTATCACCCTTGAAATAGTCGGGTTGCTTGTTTATATAACTTTGTTTCTTTCTTCCTTACATATGGCCATGCTGAAATTGTAAATCTGGGAAGCTGATTTCTTCTATTGATTTTTTTTACAGTAACTAGACAGTTATTGTGACACCCAGTATCAGGCATTTCTGTTACAGTTAAAGACTTTTAAATAGTTTTTCTATTCTTAAATGTAAAAGAAAGCAAAGACAAATACTAAAATAACAAAGGCCTAATGGCACAAAATTAAAGTAACTGCATCTTCAGAAAATTGAACTGGGAGTCAGGAAGGTGGCTGGCCTTAATGCAGGCTAATTCTTTGAGAACATCTGACCTGAGTCATCTAAATGTAAGTGACACAGTGATATTAAACAAGAGATAACAACCTCCCAAATGCCTAGAACACCCTGGAGATATTTCATAGCATTTGCTTACTTTAAATCATTGTCAGCCAGCTGTCCTCCCAGCTTAAACCAATCCAAATATATGTCTAATAGTTCATAATGAGGTATTAGTGGGTATTTACTTTCCAGGACTCTCCTAATCTCATGTCACACCAATTTGTAACGTAAGAGAGAATCTACGAGGATGAAATGCATGATCACAGTACACTTCATTTTCACCAATTAGCAACCAACACCAGAATTAGACTTTAACATGACTTATGTCTAATGTTAGTCTGTCCTGGCATTATTTTGCTTGAGCCTTACAGTGGCAGGAAACCTGCTGAACGTGTTCCTAAGTTTTTTTCTAAGATATATGTCCTGCTTTTATAAAGGACATGGTGTAAACATGTCTTTCCTGCTCCTGCCTGCATTATCCTGCACCTCACCTATCATCTGGTCCAAAGCTCCAGCAATGCCCTTCCCATGGCATTTATACAGCACAAAACTGGATTCATACAAATGCTTTGTGCTGGGCCATTCTGTGACCACTTGCTTGTGCAGCTGCATAATTGGGTATCTTCTCCATGAGGCATTTATTTCTTGTTGAACCTGGGATTTCTAATGAGCTGTCTGTTACAGTAAATAAACCTGGGTGTTTTCTGGGACTCACCAACAGCACTGAGATGGTTTATTTTCATTAAGGGATCTGCAAATCTCTTACACAGCTAGAGGATATATGAGATAATTGTAGTTAGGAAATTCTACTGTCCTGTTTGACATTAGGTTTTTCTGCAGCACCAAAACCAAAATCACACTCAGCCCTGAAGTAACATCATCCCATCTGACACAACAGCTACTAAACTCTGTTCATTTCTTTATTACACTGAGATCAAAGCTGCACAGAGATTCACAGCAGGGCTTCAAACAAGTTTAAAATTTGCTGTGAATAACCTAGCATGCTGTCATTTTCAATTTCCTTAATTCAAAAGTAGCCCTCCATATGTTTCACAATATTAGGAGTTTAAAGAAATGCCTAAGTGAGCTAGGACTCTGAATCCCATTGGCTTTCAATGGAATTCAGTTCCTAAAAGGTCTCTGAATGCCTACATTTGCTTTTGTGCCAGAGTAGTTTGGCCCTGGTACCACTGCTGCCCTTTGTTACATATATGGGTACAAGATGGTCTGCAGTTCCTGGACCTGCATTGCCAGAAATGTTTGAATAATGCAATTATCACTACATTATCTGAAGGCCTGATAACATAGTATCCCCTTAACACAGTATTCCTGGCTATTGTACTACAAAGACTGTGAAAGGACAGGGATTTAACTGAATTGGCGTAGCATGAGAGCCCTGCCTGCATTATATCCAAAGAGCAGAGCAGAAGGACAGATAAACCTGACTTCAAATGCTAGTTGCACCAATTTCCCTATTTTTCTACAGCCAGACACTAAGCCTTCAGTGACTGGCTGTCATGATTAGATGCTCAGCTATTCGTGACGTAGATTCTGAGGAATCCTCACATGATAGAACTTCATAGTCACTTTTCTACCACATCAGCTTGGTGACTGTCCTGTGGTGCTTCCTTTCTCCTCATACCCACCACATCCTTTTTTTTCCTTTTTCCTTAAGATGTAATTTTTTTTTCTTTCAAGTACAGAATGAAGGTTGAATGAGGCTGACAGCCTCATTCTCTGAATATCTGAAGGCATGTGAAGCAGGGATATAATAGGGGGGGAAATAGCCAAAAGCAAGTTGTCTGTCCTGTATTTGAAGGCTGAAGGTTAGAGTATGGCCTTTGGAAGCAAAGATTACTTATTATACAGGGATATCTTGCTGCAGAATTTTCATTTTTTAAGCAGACCTTGTACAGGGAGTGCCAGTGTTCCTACTTACACTGCTCAAGTGGTGTAAAAGGTTTAGTGTAAAGGAGAATGAATCCTTGGCTGTTCAGAATCTCCAGAGATACTGTTTGTCATGAGAACACACAGTCTGTTACAGTCTGTGACAGCACAAAAGAAACTCCAAACTGGTCTCTTGTGCAGCAGAGCTAAAATACACACCAGGTCAGTGTATTTCACACCGTGATCTCTATTTCAGCCACAGCAAAGCATTTATGTTGATCAAGATGACTTGTACTAGATTTTGATGTTAGCATAACTCTTTCTTAAGGGTCCACAATCAAACACAGGACATAAGATGCTATAGAAAACATTTTGAACTGTGGCTTGTCATCCCACAAAGGAGTCAATAATGTAATATTTCCTACTGTTGATTTACTCTGGTCCCAAATCATCACTAATGCAGACAGGTGGGATCTCACCATCATGAAACAATAAAACACGATGTGAGGACTCTGGCAACTTATTCATTCAAGAAGGAATGTGAACATTTTAACAGTCCCTATTTTATATCTGAAGCATGGTGAAAAGTGTTAAAGAATGTATTTTTCTTAAGAAATTCTTATGTGCTTCCTTCCCCTTAAGAGTGGGTCATGACATTAAGTACCTGTTTTATTTAAATACATTGGGAAATCCTGGCAGAACAGACCTGTCCCATCAGTAGGCATGACTGCTTTAATTATGAAGGATCCTGAAAAGGCTGCCTTCCTAAGGCCAGGCTGCAGCACTGTCTGGAAGAAGGTGCAAGGCAGAAGTTCAGTCACCAGGAGTGGCACTGAATGATTTTCAGGAGTTTTATATCACAAAGTCTATGAGGCTGGTTTTATACAAGCTCCAGTGAGCAAAGATAGCATGAGCTCTCCCAGGTTCTGTGCACACATCTGCCCTAGAATAATAAACAGAGACTCCAAATAGCAAACAAATTGTGTATGAGCAGATAACTTTTTCTTGTCAGTACTGGGAGAGGACACACTGCCAGTTCTTGAGGATATTGCTAAAATAATTTAGAATTTAATATCACAGAATCATAGAATGATTTGGGTTGGAAGGGATCATCCAGTTCCAAGCCCCCTGCCATGGTCAGGGACCATTCCACTAGTCCAGGCTGCTCAATGCCCCATCCAACCTGGCATGCTTAAATTAAAATCCTACCAGAAATATTTGCCCTTCACCCAAAGAATGCGCCATACTACAAAAGCCTGAAAGAAAGGCAAATTATGATCAAAAAAATTTAAAAATATTAGAAAAGTATTCCTAATTATTTATAATTTGTATGGCTGAACTAGGTGGAAAACTGTTGAGGTTTTGTTCCTAAATCATGTAAATTCTCTTTTGCTCAGTCCCTGAGTTTTGTTGCTAAAGCTCAAGTGCTCGATTCACTCTTTTGGAATCCATCCAAGCCATAGGTCAGGAAAAGCTGACACTGTGGGATGTCCCACAGAGACAGGCTGCTTTCTGAAAAGCACTCAAGATGAGACAAGATGACCGCCTAATGCCTTCAACAAATTTCAAAGAACAACTAGAAGGAAGTCACTCCCTCTCTTGCAGAAAAGAGAAAGAAAAAAAAAAAGAAAAAAAGAAGAAAATGTTTTAAGCTCTTTTCCTTTTTCTTCTTTCTTAATGTCCAAATGATGACAATTGTGGAGCCAAGATGCTGTTTCGAGCCAGGAACAGCAAATACCAAGTTCAGACAGCATCCATACAGATGCTATTGTGGGTAAAGGGATCTGCACTTGGCCAGCACCAAAAATGCCTTGAAAATCTTCATGGGAAAACTTTTGGTGTTCGGCATTAGAGTTACAATCCTGTGTTTTCACTGAGTAGCCTTTCACGCTGGATAGCCGTTCTGGTTTTGCCCGCGCGTTCCTGTGACAGCGAGGCGGGCGGGCGGACGGGGGTGCCCCCGGCGCGGCTCAGGCCAGGAGCGGTGCGGCAGGCGGAGGCAGCCCCTCTCCCTGCCCCCTCCCCGTCCAGCCGAGCGCCCGGCCGGGCACCCCGCGCC
>VZTB01008899.1:269813-301532 GCA_013397245.1 Thryothorus ludovicianus | reverse complement strand
GGGGCGGCCCGGCGAGGGGGGCCCGGCCGGGGACCGCTGCCAGCCCGGCGGCGAGGAGGGGGGGCGGGCTGCGCCGTCCCCGCTTGCGGCTCCTTTCCCTCCCCCTGCCCGCACATAACCTGCTGCCGTAGCGTTCCCTATCCCAACTGGCTTCGGCCGCACGTGACTGCCAGATCAGTCAAAATGGCTCTTTTCAGGTACGGGGGTTACACGGGGTTTATATTTAGCTGTCCGAGCAGGCCGGCGGGTGAGGTGAGGTGAGCCCTGCCCTGCCTCTGGCGCGGTGTCCCGAGGCACGCACTGCAAACACCGCGTTTGGGCGCTGTGCCGTGCCGTGCCGTGCCTTGCTGTGCTAGCAGCAAACACACACTCTGCCTGGCCTGATCCCCGCTCGGGATGTGAGTACTCCGAAATGGTTTCCCACAGAATTCTCATTCCACGTTACTCACACTTGCCTCGGAAGCACGCAGCAGTGTCCCGGCGTTTGTCTTGTCTCCTCTTGGTAGGCATCACAATTTTACAGATTTCGAAGACCACCTCTTGTCTTTGATGCCGGAAATAAAACTCCAAGGGGTACAGTCGTGTGGTGCCTGCTCAGTCATAGAGTGAGCGTGTGACCTTGTGAAAAATCAATTTATATCTGTCCCTATTTCACAACCACTGCCCCAGATACATATGTGCCTTTACCAAGTGCTTTGAAATTGACAGAAAGAAATTACTCTTATTTTACGTGAAACTTGAAGGCTGATAGTCTAACACAGACTATGTTCATCTTATTCAACATATTCCTATACTTGTCAGCTCCTTTATCCATGCAGTGCTATGTAACAGTGGCTGAGAGCTTGTCACCCTGGAAAGTAGTGAGTAGGTAAGGCTGACACACTGCTGTATGGTAAGAAGCCCAGTCTCTGCACACATGCTGTTTCTTGCCCTTCTTTATAGACATCATTCTTATGATCTTTTACAGTAGCTTCCAGCCAGGGAAGGTCTGGAAAAATAATTCAAATGCAGTTCCCTTTTCAAGTGGAGTGAAGTCCTTTTATTGCCTTCTCTACTATCCAGTTTCCAGATTGCTGTTAATGGAAAGGAACTGATTTTTCAGTTCCTTCCAATCTCCATTTCATTTTTGGTGAATAGCATAAACCCATGCCTCTGCTTCTGTTTTCGGTTTTTCTAAGCAGTCTACATGAAGGACTTGTCAGAAAGAACTTGCCTACGTTTACCAGAAAGGCTAATCAGCAGTTTGTTGACTTCAAATAGGAGTAGCAGTAGATTAAGTGGAGTAAACTTGGCTTTACTCCAGTATATCTAGTTCAAATGCAAATAATACATTTCCTTTAATCTTTGTTTTCTGAAAACAGGGCAATTCTGGCATGTATCTGACCTACATTTAGATCCAACTTACCACATTACCCCTGATCGCACCAAAGTTTGTTCTTCTTCCAAAGGAGTCAATGCCTCCAACCCAGGCCCTTTTGGAGACTTTTTGTGTGATTCTCCTTATCAACTTATTTTGTCAGCATTTGCATTCATGAAGGATTCAAAAGATCAGGTTTCATTCATGATTTGGACAGGGTAAGTGCTGAAGTCACTCTTCAGGTAAAGCTGGATTGCCAGATAGTGTGGCAATTCACAAGTTTCTATTTGTATTTGCACCAACAGATCTGAGTATCTCACAAATGCTAATTGTTCCTTTCATTGTCCAAATGGCTACTAAGAGGAAGACTGAGTGAGAATATAAGGCCTCAGGAGCAGACTTTGATATCTATAATAACTGCTGGACTGTTCATTGTGATATTTAGGATGTGGTTATATTAGTGTGAGTTAATAGAAATGGTGGAGGGAGGGTGGGAAGTAGAAAAAGCAAAAAGACATGTCAGGACAGTGACTGATTCATTGCAGGCCTCTGTTGAGTAAGAACATTTACCCTTCCTGTTCCAGTCTTCAGGGCTTAATAACACCGTCTCACAGAGATGCTACCTGTGAGGCTTTGTGTGCCTTAGCAGTGGGACCAAAGAAGTGTGAAATAGAGCAGCTTCATAGTACTATGCTGTTACTTGTTACTTTCTAACTTTCTAACTATTCATAAATTATAGCATTGATGTACCCTTCTGCCATAGCAGAACTCTCAATTTTACCATCACACAATTTTTTTAAGGCATACATCAATGGATAATTTATCAAATAGATTAGTGGTTTTGAGTGTGGGAACTAGTTTGTTTATGTTATATAATTTATTTTTGCTGGGAAAGGGTGTTAAAAAATATATGAAGGCAAGTGATGAATTTATTTCACTTAATTGTACTTAATTTTCAAGAGGATATTGTTAAAGGGAAAAGAGAAACTAGCAATGATGTGCAGTTGATGAAACTAACAATGATGTGCAGTTGATGAAAGATATATAACACAAACTGCACAGTAGCTCAAAATGATGACTAATTTCTAAGAAATCTTCATTTTGATAAATATGAATCATAGGATAGATATTGTCTAAACAAGTCTACTTGTTAATGTTGTTTTTAATAAATGCCTTTGCAGAAGGCCTTTGATTCTGTGATGGTAATTAAAGTATATAGTAGTTTAACATGCTAGAATGTAGATGTGTTTGCAGACTTTTTTGTCTTCCTTGTGTTGCTAACAGACCTTTGTTAATCAATCCTTTTCCTTTTTCAGAGATAGCCCTCCTCATGTTCCTGTAAAAGAGCTCTCCACAAAGTTAGTCATTAGCATCATTGGTAATCTGAGTTCTACAATTCGTAATTTCTTTCCAGATCTTCAGGTTTTCCCAGCCTTAGGCAATCATGACTACTGGCCACAGGTAAAACAAGTTAGAAATTTGTTAATACATCATATTGAGTGTGTTCCTATCTCCTAGGAAAGCATGTCTGAAAAATAGGAGTTAATTATGTGTCATTGTTATTCTGGAAACAATTCTACAGCTCTTCAGTTAGCCTTTAATATTATAAATAGTTCCACTCTAGAACAGAAATTACATCACTCTCTCTGTACTGCTGCCTGAGGAAACGATGCCAGGTAGAATCTGTACATGGCCTGAGGTCACACAAATTTGTTGCTAATGATTCCTCATGCCTTAGAACCACCACATCAACGTAGTTAATACACACATACTTCTCCTTTCTGTGTATGTCATGCATGTCTATAGAGTAACTTAATCTAGCAGAAGTGACATCATTAATGGACCTGTGAGCCTGTAGTAAGTTTCAAAGCCTACTGAAAACCCTACTGAAAATCTGTCAGCTGGCATCACTAGACTTTTTTGTTGTTTCTTAACTAAAGTAATGCAGAATTTTTTATAAAGTTCCCATAGTTTTGCCACTACTATTAAAAATATGTCGACTTCTCTTTCCTCATTGGACATTTAGAAATAATCACATTGATGATTCACTAATGTGCAGCTGAGGATAGTGCTTTTTCACTTTGACTGTGCTGAATATTGTTCTTGGCATACTCAAAAGTAAACAGTTGCTTCATTTGCCCTTTAAAGTGTGTTGTGGGTCGATCTGGCAGCACACTGGATCAGAAGCAAATGCTGTCATTGGATGTGAGGGGATCGGAAGGGATATGAAGCAGGTCAGCTGAAGTATTTTGTTTGATATCCCTCGTGGGAATTCAGTAACACCCCTTCACACCCTTAAGGCTTGTATTCCAGCTTTCTGTGGTATTTATTAGGCCTGTCAGGGTGTAGGTTGGTGCAGCAATTCTGTGGTTGCCCGTGTCATTGCTGGAGTTAGTGATTTCCAAATAGGGGCGTAGCAGAGGTGCTGAGAGACAGGGCAAAGGAAACGTGAGAGATGAAATAAGAGCTAGATGTATCTTGCAAGTGTGAGTGCACAAACCAAACTGTGACTTTAGTCCTTTGTGTTGTTTGTGTAGTAAACTTAGGCTTTTCATATGCTCTAACATGGGGACAGGTTGATTCACTAGAAGTCACTGGGAAACTATTTAGATAAATAACACCTTAACTGAAGTGTCATGCACTGTTTTGTGTTCACTTTGTTTCATTTTTAAAAATGCCTTAGCTGAGAATTGTTGTCATTCAGCAATCTCCTTTGATAGAGAACCAAAACCCCTACAAAAACCTTGTAGGAACTTTTGCAACAAATACGAATTTTGTTTATGAAATTAAATCTGAAGACAGAAAGAAAATATGCTCAGGAGAGGCAGATGGGCAGCAAATAGAAAACTGAAACAAGCTGGTGATTGGAATAACTCGTGACTGTCGTTATTTCTCCCTGCACAAAGCCACTCAGGAGTGTTTCTGTAATACTTTGAAATGGCATGCTTCACCAATGTGCAGAACTAGCATGCATTTCAGTTATTGTTTGAAAAAGAACACAATCAGACAATCCCTACTATGCGGTCATTTCTACACGTTCAATTTTTTAAATTGGACTTGAATTGAATTTTTTTAAATCAACTTGTTTGTTTTTTGCTCTTTATGACATTTCCTTTTTTCTTATGGATAGCCTTGGCAAATATCCTGTAGACTGGAAGCAATATGGAGCAAGCCACACACTGTAGGCTGTTCCAAAGCAAGTATAAAAGCTGTGCGCTCACTATGAACCAAAGAATTTTATTGCTCTCTTGTGTTCTGAGCTGTCTGTCTTAACAACTGAACAGTCCTGGGTGATTTTTCTTGCAGAATGTATTAAAAATGCTACTCAGATTAATCAAGCATTGGGATACCTTTCAGATCATGTATTGTGACCTTTGCCTTTCTGCATAGTCTTACACATTACACACCCTTGCTCCTGCCTAAAACAAATCCCCAAACTGCTTCTAGCAGTTCAGAGAACACTGACTTGCCTGGGCCCAAAGAACCTTCAGTCCATAACATGGCCTCTTATCTGGAATCAGGTTTTTGCTGCCTCTGTGAGTGACTGTTAGTTCTGGCTCAAAGCTGAAAACAACTCATGTCTGGGCACTGCAATCAACAAATGTCTCAACAGACGTCTGATTGCTCCACTCCTAGACAGAGACTTACTGCCTAAATCTCTAAAAACGTAGGTTTAGTTTCAAAGATCTTAGAAAGGTCAAATTTTATGTTTAAGAAAACATGCACTGCAATTTTTTCAACCCCTGTTTTTTTCCTTCTAGCACCAAGACTCCAGATACTTTAGGAAAGGCAAGGACAGGCTGGTATCTTCCTGTCAGAGTCAGATCAGAGCATGGGTCTCATCAGGCTGTGGCTCAGACTGAAGAGTGCTACAGTCCTAATTAGAGCCAGTGGGAGAAAACATTGACAAAACTTTCTATTGTACATTTTAAAATGCTTTTTTATGAGAAAAAAAGGACATCATGAAAACATTTGTGAATTTCACCAGAACATTTCTGAGGACCAAAGTGGAGTTTTGGGGAGCTGCTATGAAACCTAAGTTACTTGGAAAAGAAACTTATATTCATCCAAAAGACTTTATTTTTATACTTTGACTTCCCAGTTGATATATTTATGAATTTTGCAGAATGTGTGGTTTTCCACTCTACTGTATTCTTAAGACTTGACATATTTCTGGCATTAGTTTAATAATGCATTAACAATGCCATGCAATCAGTTCTAAGTTTGTTCCTGATCATTTGTTCCTGATCAGCAATACTGGATATTCAGATGTTGGTTTTCTTTTTTGTGCTTTCCTGAATTCCTCCTGGTGCTGACTGGATACACTTACATGTTAGGCAAGAGGTTACATAGGATAATTTAATGTTTTTTTTTTTTGTCTGTGTGTCTGAATACTAAGACTTAGGCAGGTTCTCCTCTCTCACAGGACCAGCTTCCTGTAACTACCAGTGAAGTTTACAATGCTGTAGCAGATTTCTGGAAACCTTGGCTAAGTGATGAGGCAATCAATACCTTCAGAAAAGGTAAAGTATGGCATACATTGTGAAGCTAAGGCTTAGAGAATTCATGTTTCTGTGAATTTGTCCTGTTTGTTTAGCTAAATCTCTCAGGATGAATCAGAACAATGGATTATCTGTAATGCTTTTCCTGGGGGAAGATACTTGTCATTCTGAATGGCAATGCCTATATTCAGAATGCATTTATTATTTTCTGATGAAATATTTATCACTTCTTGTAACATGTTTAGTGTTATTGACTTTGTACCAATCATGAGAAACATCTCTGTGGTTTTGAGACCTCATAGTGCTTTCTAGACGAGGGTGTATGAGTCATACAAAAACTTTACTTTGATGGAAAAAAAACTGTTAAAATATTGTTTCCATTTTAATGATATATGCATTTCAGAACATACTGACTAGGTGCATTTTTATTCAGGTTATGGTAGCACATAGCTGTGGTGATTATGCTATTAATATTTGTGTGCAACTTACTAAACTGGCAGAATAATTATGTCTTAATTAGAGTTTTTCTTTTTAGCAAAGAACTGAAAAGTTCAACCCAACTTTCAATCCACTCAAACAGGGATTTGGAAGTTTAATTTGTGTTTTTGTGTCCTGAACAAGAGCACTCTGGATAAGAGTGGAAGTAGAAACTTGAATAATGATAATAAAACTCAAAGAGGCAGACCTTAAGTTAAATTATATTGTTATGCTTCTGTAACCATGGCTCCACTGAAGTCCATGAAGTTATACCTATTGAAGAAGCTCAGCATGTCATGGAGAATTTTGAGAGCAAGGATTGAAAAAAGTGATCCTTACTTTTCATCATATCATCAGTTTGAAGTTACATGACTTTCCAAGTACAATCAGTTCTTCCTGAAGGAACCTGTATGTTTGCTGTATTTCAAGAAGTACGGACCTTTAACAACTACTACTGAATCTGTCAATGTGGAAGAAAGATTGCAGGGCAGTTTTTGCATGTCAGTTGGATAATTGCATCTAAATACTGTCAAATAAGCACAAAGATAATACAGGCAAGAATACATAAATAATTCAATGTCAACTTCTAGTAAAATGTGTCTGAAAACATTGTTAACATGTTCTATTGTGATAAGGTGACTGTGGCTTGATATCCTATTAGAAAGAGGAAGGTTGTGTGTTTTGTCAGTGGTGTACTTTGATTGTAAAGTTGTGCTTTGAAGCCTTTAATTTGTCATATGATGTTGATTTTACCTTCACAGGTGGCTTCTACACGCAGCTGTTTGAATCCAGTAATAGCCATCAACCACTCAGGATAATCAGTCTGAACACAAATTTATATTACAGCCCCAACAAGGTAACTGTGAATATCACTGACCCAGCCAACCAGTTTGCCTGGCTGGAGGAAATACTTGAAACCTCTTCACAAAAGAAGGAAAAGGTAGGGATCAGGAACAGAAGCTATCATTATTGTTTTAATTTTGAAAAAAAAAAAAAAAAAGAAGGAAGAAGAGATGATGAAAGTATAAACCTGCTTCTAGAAGGATAATAATGCTGCCAAAGATACTACAAAGTCAAAATTTTATTTTTTAATAATTCCTCCTTTAATACGCACATTTTACTGCAACAATTAATGAGCTTGTTTAATTAAGTTTTTCAAATTATACAATAAACTACTTTTTCTCCTACCATGTAAAATACTGTAGCAGTCAGTTTCTGATCTTTTTGCACATAGCCTTTAATTTTAAAACATATGCTCTTTGCCTAAGACAAAAGCTAACATATTTTATTTGCATTGTAGTGTAATTTAAAGTATCAAAAATAGAAATTAGAAAAGAGTTTATCAGCCACAAAACTTAGCCGAGCTGCAGTAATTGCTATGATTTGAATGTTATAATAACTTGTCCTATAATACACAGGTTTTGAAGGAAGGCTTAAATTGTTGGCTCCCGATAGATTGATTGGTGTTGGGGTTGGGTCATCATTTGAGCAACAGTGTTTAATTTGAAAAAGGTTTACATTTTGCTACAGTGTTGCAGTTTTAGAATATTGTATTGCAGCCAGGGGAAATGAGAGAGTTCCTCAGGAAAGCCTGCAGCAGGTTGGTTGGGGTGTGCAGTTGGCACCAAGTCTTCACCTCAGGCAGAGTGGGTTGAACCAGTTATCTGTGTTTCTGGTGACCCTCTGGTGCAGACTCTGTAATTCTCAAACATAATTTTTTTTTTTTCTTCTGTCCTTATTATAATTATAAGCCTTGACCTAGTAACATATATTGTTCATTTGAAGTAATTGATAACATTTTCCATAGGCCTACGCATAGATTTATTGGAATATTTTTTTCTCCCCAGTAAGATACTAAGTTGATACTATGAACTTAAGCATTCTTACTGTTGGGATTTTATATTAAAAAAACTGTCATGATTTACAGCTTTTAGAATGCCATTTTAAAAGGCAGCAATATTTTGAAACTGTGGTAAGCACTTCTAGGATACAGCTAAGATTTAAAGTTTCAAATGAAGGTGCTAATTGTGTTTTCTGTATTTAATTCCTTAGGTGTATATAATAGGTCATGTCCCAGTAGGATACTTGCCATATGCAAGGAATACTACAGCTATCAGGGAGTATTACAATGAGAGGCTGGTAAAGATTTTTCGCAAATACAGTAGTGTTATTGCGGGCCAATTTTTTGGACATACACATAGAGATAGTATCATGGTCCTCCTGGATGAAGAAGGTAATGATGCTTGTTGCCTCTTGAACTTTTTCTTCCTGATTAAAAGCAAATTAATACTTTCTTGCATGTTCTTTCTAGTCAGCCTGTGTTACAAATAATTGAAAAGAGGAAATTGGGAAATAATTGTTATTTATCTGCAAGAGTTCAAGTCTCACACACTCCAATTCTATTTCTAAAGAGAACCTTGCAAGGGTGACTCTTTCTTTGTTGATGTCAGCAGAGACACTCCAAGCTTCCTNTTTTTTTCCCTTTTTTTTTTTTTTTTTTTTTTAAATGAATGCTTATGCCTGGACAAGAATTTAGTCTTTCCTCCCTGCTCTCTCAGTGACATGGGCAAATTATACCAGCCAGTTGCTATTGTGTAATGTGTCAAAGGGAATGTTCTCAGGCCAGCTAGACATGCTCTATGTTCTTGTATTTCCTGCATCATTACTGTG
Organism: Thryothorus ludovicianus; assembly: GCA_013397245.1. Classification (NCBI taxonomy): domain Eukaryota; kingdom Metazoa; phylum Chordata; class Aves; order Passeriformes; family Certhiidae; genus Thryothorus; species Thryothorus ludovicianus. The sequence goes on along the minus strand of VZTB01008899.1, from coordinate 292,526 downwards.
CCTCTCTGCTGAGTTCCCTGCTGCTTCAAAGTTAATTAAGATAAGGGTAAGCAGGAGGTAGGGGAAAGAAAGTCTCTGCCTTGTTGCATCTCTTAGATCAGCTAATTTCCCTTCAAGAAAATCACCCACGTTGAAATTTCTGTTTATTGCTTTGAAATCCCTTAGTTCTAAGCATGGGCATGGCCATATGGAGCACTCGTAACATCTCTAACAGAAGAACTCTTAACAAGCTTTGTCTTCACCATAGAACAGTATGAGGTTAATTGCTTTGATTTATGTAAAATATCCAAATGTTAAATGGCTCTTCATCTATGATTTACGTAATCTCATATGACCAATGACTGAAATGCTGACTAGGTAATACTATTCCAAATTTTTACCTTTTTACATGGTGTTAGTCTCCAGCAAAAAAGAATCCAGCCCAGTGAACAAACTGGCTTCTTTATATTTTTTTTAAATGATACTCAATGCAGCTTTATACCTATATTTTTTTTACACTGTCCCATTTGTTCATGAAATCATCATCTCTGTTGGAAATTTCACTGGAAACAGACTGATCTTAGTGTTTGTTTCATTAAAGTTTGCATCTGCAAGTAACTGCTTCCCAATTATTCTAGTAATTTTGCATCCACTGGGAACAGACTGATCTTGGTGTTTGTTTTGTTAAAGTTTGCATGTGCAAGTAACTGCTTCCCAATTATTCTAGTAATTTTGCATCTTTTGACAATTTCAATAGTAATCAAATACACATTGTGTTTGTCTGTACAGTTTTGGACTGTCTTCTATCCAGGACATTTTCCTCTTGACAAAATTCCAGAGAATTCAAGATAAATGCAATATTGCAGCCAACCCCAGTGTATTGAAATAGAGCTCAGCTGTATTTTCTCCAGAAGAATCTACTGATTTCCAAACTTTCAAAACTTCTGCCTATGTGTGTAGGCTGACCTTGTGATTTCATTGCTGTGATGCTGTCAGAGACGGGAAGAGTTTGAGCTTCCCTTTTGTTCCACAGAGAACTTCTCGATGTACTCACTGCACATTCTGTCTCAATAAAACTCACATACATCCTCATGTTTCAGTTGCTGTAAAGGCCAGTGTTCACACAGTAGGTGCTGTGCCACTCAGGGTTAGGTGATAAAACAGACCCTGGTGTTTCTAATAACACTGTAAATACGTAAAAGCAACAGCAACTAAACTTTTTAATAATTATTTAGTAGAAATATGCAAAATATAGAGGCTTTACATATAGGCCAGACCATTTTGCAGTTTTGCACAGGCATTTGAATTGGTTGGGAAGCCTCTAGTATAAACAGGCTTAAGTGGTATACACTGGAGTAGGTACTGTGGTATTTCACACAGGGTTTGGTCTATCCATTGGAAGTATGGCAGTTCACAGTGAAACAGCTAAGTGAGGTGAAAAAAATTCTAATGTCTTTGAGCCTATCACTCTTGGTTTTGCTGTGTTGGAACTCTACAAAAACATTTGTTTAAAAAAAGATATGATTGAAAGGAAACTGTCTCCTCAATTTCCCCTTTTCTGCAGAAAAGCCAGTCAATTCCTTGTTTGTGGCACCTGCTGTAACCCCAGTGAAGGATGTATGGCAAATGGAGTCCAACAACCCTGGTGTCAGATTGTATCAATATGATCTTTTTGACTACAGCTTGCTGGTAAGTTAAGTTTTTAAAGCATTGGTTAAGACTTTATAGTGTCAGCAAAAATGTCAGTGAGGTGTCAGCCTTTGTAGTATTATGGCTGCTGGTGATGGAACTTTGGTGCCTACACTTCATTTTTCTTCCTGGGCAAAGGAAAGGAATTCTAAAAGAAAATTTGGTGTGTCATTCTGTGCCTGCAGAACTACCCAGTACTTTCTGTTCTGTATCAAATATTCTTATGATGTAGGATCAAAGATAGAATTTTTCTAGGCAAAATCCTAAAACTATTTGCAGCGAGCTCTGCAAGAATGAAAGAGGTTCACCTAAATCCTGGGCCTGCTCACATACCAATCCTGTTTGCTGGTGATAGACTGAGTTTTGGGATGCAGCCCATGAAATGTTTCTAAAGGGTGTAAAAGGTGATAAAGAAAGCACTTTTAACCATATAATGTCTTTTGAAAGAGTTTTTATAGGAAATGTTAGATAAATTTAGAAGAAAAATAAAAAATAGAAGACTTCTACTTAGTAGTTTCAAGTGATTTTTGGAGATAAAGTGAATCTTGTATAATTATTTTGGCTGTGAATAATTTAGACTCTCTCTCTGTAATTCAGGATAAAATCTTGACCCTGCTGAGTTTAGTGACAATGCACCCTGCAGCTTGATTGGGACTGGAGTTTCCCTCTGGAGACCTATGCTAATTCAGTCTGCTCCTTTCTTGTGCAGATTTCACTCCTGCATCAACATCCCTCCTTTTCCTTAACTTCTTCCTGGGCCGTTCTTTTTCTGTCCATTCTGCCCATTAAGTAGTGCCCACAGAAAGGAAACTTCTGGCTCTCATCCTTTTGCTCCCTTCCTAAGGCAGACATGAGTGGTTTGGAGTTTGGACAGGAAAGACCTCTAACACTGCCCCTGCTGCCTTTGTGGCTCCTTTTTCTTCTCCTCCCCATCCCCCTACCATTACCGCTCTGCAAGTACCAGCTTTGGGTGTAAGCCCAGCTCTTGGGGTGGGACGTGACCTTCTATTCACATGTGAATAACGAGGAGTGACAGCTTCCTAATCAATATATCACTCCAGAGACTTAATGAAGCAGGGAAGAAAGCAATACAGGAGTGCCTGTTTTTTTTTTTTTTCTTTCTTCCTTTGTTTCTTTCTTTTTATTTTTTTTTTAACTGTAGGATCTTTGGCAGTTTTACTTGGACCTCAGAGAAGCCAACAAGAAAAATGAATCGAACTGGAAATTAGAATACATCCTAACTAAAACTTATGGCATTGAAGACTTGAAGCCAGAAAGCCTATATGAAATGGCCAAGCAGTTGTCTATGCCACACAGCACATTGTTTGAGCAATATTACAGTAACTATATTGTGAGTTATGACAAAACTATTCTCTGTGAAGATGGGTGCAAGATTTGTCAAATATGTGCAATCCGATATTTAGATCACTCCTCATACACGGATTGCATCAATCAGGAAGCAATGTGGAGATGAAATCTCTGTGCAGTTAATGCAGATAGTGACTTTAGCCTGTGATTTAAAGAACCTGCTCGTTCTTTCGCTTAAGCGCTGACATGCTGACAGGGAGCCTGTGGGACTTCTCTACATCTCAGGGGAGCAGTAAAACTCCCTAGATCTTTTTTATTGCAAATATGTTTTCCTTTATCATCTAAATAAAAGTTTATTTGCTATATAATAGTGACCAGATACTTTGCTGTTGTCTCAAGTGTCCTGTACCCTCTATAACAGGTATCCCAGTGTGTGGGAATAGAATTTACTCACTCAGGTCTTTGTAAATCCAAGTCATATTTCTCAGGGTGTATAAACATGGGCAATGCCATTTCAGGCATGGGATTTTTATGGGGGAAGGTTTCAACCATCGGCTGTCAAAATTTTCAAACTGTAGTCGGCAAAACCTGCATTTGCTGAGACTTGAGTGCAGTTATGTTGTTGATACAATGCCAGAATTATATATCTCTCTGTGCCAAGTTTTCCTTGTTAATCCCTCAAACCCACTTCTTAGGGGTATTTTCTAATGATGGCATAAAAGTGACTTAATGGAACACAAACCTCGATCCTGTAAATGCTTAGTCTACTTTTTCACTAGGCAGTGTTTGCCTAGCACAGAGTTTTTTCTTACAATAGAACTATGTACATTGATACAGCTCATATGTCCTGGTATGAGATTTTGCAGCAGGCCATATATCAGGTTTAAACTGATCAACATCAGTAACTGGACTCAGCATACACATTCTCTGTGTGGCATGGGTAAACATTTACTTGTCATGCTGTTTCTTAGGTTTCCCTTTCTTCAGAGAGCAGTCTAGTACTTAACATGAAGATTATCACATGTTCAAATTTACAATTGCAGAGATTGCTTCTTCCTCTTATGGCTAAATACGTGCACAAGATGATGCTATTAAGATGGTCCTTTATTTGGTGTGTATATAAACAAGAAGGACCTTTACCCATTTTTCTGCCACATGAAGAGCAATACTTTTGGAAACTTTGGTCAATAAAATACAACACTCTATATTATCTCTGTGTAAGGGGAGCTGTAGAAGTGCCTATGAAACAAATCCAATGGATGAGTTTTTTTATAATGAGATTAAAGCCATTACTGCAGCTGTTGCAGAACTTCCTGGGTGTTTCTCAAGCTTGAAATATTCAGCAGAAAATTATCAAATAAATTTTTGGAGTCTGTAGCATGCACAACTGTAGAGGCAGATACCTCAGATTTCTCATGCATCAATCATCCTCAGAGGAAATGGTTGGTTTGTTAAATTTGCATTCAGAAACAAATCCTCCAGTGCACAGCAGACAGTCCTGTATTTTAAATTCGGTGCTTGGAGAAAATTTGGTGAGCATGTAAACTCTAGAGCTATCTGCTCTGCCTGGCCTCAAGTGGATCTGGATATGTAAATAACCTGAATTAATGTGGGCACTGTACAGACTGTGAGGAAGTGCCATAAAGTTTCCGTTCTGAAAGCTCATGATTCCCTGTGTGCTGTAGGTGTTCCTTGGTTGTGATTCTCATAAGTGTGTTCACTTAAAAAAATCCTGTTACCATACCCATTTTCCAAGGGAAGCAAGCAGAGTTGTGGGTGGATAGCATAAGGGCAATTGGAGCTGGTAGGATAGCTGAGCTTCCTCCAATTTGCCAGATGGATTTTGTTCAATTCAGTCATGCTGGTTTGTTTCTGTGAGTTCTGTGGCTTCTATTTAAGATTAATACCTACAAGACATCCAGGAAACACTATAAAAATTATCTAGTTATATTCTTCCATTGCAGGCTTCTTTATTGCTAAACTTTAAGGAGAGCTGGACCGTGTAGTGATTAAGCAGCTACAGAATTCTAGGAAGAGGGATATGCTGCCGATGGGATTTTGGGCNTTTTTTTTTTTTTTGGTGTCTGTGTGTCAATAGATGTTCAATGAACATGAATAAATGAATGCCTACAAATGCCTAAATAGCAAGCTATGATCCAGGCATACCTTTTTATTTTTTTTAATGTGAACTTCAATTGAAGCCAAGAGTTGAATTACACTAGCCAAGGTGTTTTTTGTTTCAGACAGAGAGTTGTAGCCACCAGGGTTACATTTAGCCAGGGTATATCCCCCAAGATACATCCTGTTATGCAGGCTGGTATTCTCTGCTTTTTCTGTATGTAATTATAGCCATGGAAGTGCAAGCATAACTGAATAAGAAAGATCCCGCTGTATGTTTGACTGCATCATCTTGTAACTTGGAAGTAAACTAAGGAGAGAGCTTCCAGAGATGTTGCAGTTAAAAATACATTACATAAATCACATGAATAGCTTAAATACCTAGGCAGCCTGCCTGGGTATAAGGGGAAATAGAGGGAGACCATGATGTTTTTGTTTTGTGTTCCTACTTTATTCCTTCTTGGTTCTAGGAATATTCTACAATAAAGTTATCCTGTACTGGCAGAAGCTTTCCTAAGGAATCATGGAAAACTTCAAAGAAGTATGACCTGATAAAGTAGCTAAACCTTGTAGACCAGATTCCCACTTCACTTTTCAGATGATATTTTTTATGGCCCCATCTTTAAATTAAGAATTAGAGGGAATATTTGTAAGGCTACATTTGCCAGAAAGACAAATTACACCACCTAGTGGAGTAAAAAGGTTTTAATGTACCTGTAGTTGAGCTAGAGGCATATAAAAAAGGATTTCTCAAATATTCTAGGATTTAATTCCTAGCTTTTGAAGGTAACTAGTTTTTGAAGGAAGTACTGCTACTTCTTTGTAGCAGTACTGCCATGTTGCACTTCTTCTGAGTATTAAATTTTGCTGGCTTCTAGAGGCTGTGTCACTTGATGGATCCTGAACCCTGCAGTAGATACAGGTCTCAGCCTACACCCAGGGAAGAATTGAGTGGAATTCCACAGGGAATGCTGTGGAAGCTTATGGCTACATTAACAGGAATTGCAGCCTAGTAGGAGTGCCTTCTTTAACAGGAGGGTTGGTGCTGAGGAGCTGATCTGCCTGCTGCACATTTCAGTAGCAGTTGAAGGATGTTAGGTGTACCCTTGAAATGCAGCTGCCAGCTGCAGTTATGTCTGAAAGAGCATTCTCCAAGAGCACTCTGCAACATGAAAGTGAGGATAATCAGCAAACTGTGTTCAAAGGTGTGTTTCTGATCCAAACCAAAGTGAAGCTGCATCCAGATGGACACGTTAATTTCTTTAGATTGCACTCACTAGTGTCTGGATGTGATCTCATCGTTTCTATTGTTTTAACTCATTAGCCTGAAGAAATGAAATGACTGAAGGAGGTGGGATTGGAGAATATGTGAGTAATGTATTGTTAAGAAAATTTATGAGTCTAAAACCAGAAGTAGGTAACTAAGTACATGTATTATTTTCTGGTGAAGTGGATAAATGACGAGCACACAGCATCTCCAAGGATAAATATCTAGTTTAATGCTGTATCTAATTTCCCTCCATGGAAAAGCAGTCTCAAGAAGGTGTATTGTTACATTGGTCTAAGAATAAAATAAAACTCGTGGAAGAGCCTCTCATGCTCAGTCAAAGGAGCTATGACAATGTCAATGAAGAAAGGAACTTTCAAGATTGCTTTTCTTCCTTATTTTCCAGAAGCTGAAGACTAGGTTCTATATGCTTACCACTAGAGCTTTCAACAAGAAAATACTGCTTTAGGTAATTCATTTGTCATCTGTCAGCCCTAGGTTTCTTCTTCTGCTGGAGGAACATCCTACCTAGGAATTCCACCAGTTTGGTTATTTTCTGGTCTGCAAAGAACCCTAGTGTAAGGTGAATGTTGTTTTCACACCATGTGTGGAATATCGCAGCTGTAGAAACTGAAAAAATAAAACCACAAACATGTAGAGAAAAAATAAGCAAAAATTTAAAGTACCCTATGTATTCTTAATTAGTTTCTGGTGTTTGGAATAGTGAAGGCCTTGTACTAAACACTGTTGTTGTCCTACTGATCACCGTGTATGAATTCCTGCCAAAGCAGGCATCAGGTCACATATAGGATGGAACATGCAGTAAATTGGTAGATGACTGAAAATACAACAAGGGAATCAACTAAAAAAATGCTGAAATGGAAACTACTGGAAATGTGGCAACGTCAGCCTCAAAGATTTAGTGAAGCAGTGGAAAGAGCACAGATGTGCCACAGATGTGGCCAAATTGCAGCTTTTCAAATTCAGCTTATGTTGCCTTCAGTGATAAGGCTGTATTCATAGAACATCTAGAAAATTGCTTCTATTATCTGCATTTGTATAGAATTTAGTCAAATTTTATCTGGATCTACCTGTCAAATATGTTACACCTAATTACTGAAATATTGCCCCATCATACCTTCTAGCTTGCACTGGGTAAGAAAATTGGACATCCTTCTCCTACCCTATAAACTCTCTTCTCCTGCATGCTATAATGTTTGACACCTTGCCTGTCCAACAGAGTACATGCCAATGGATGCCAATAAAGCTGTAGCATCTTTATTAGTCCTGAATATTCTGATTTTTTATATTTTGTTCAGATCAAATGATCAGATGGTAAATACTGACTTCAGAGCACTGAAATTAGTAAAGTGATGAATTAATAAATAAATGAATAATTCTATTTGAGATTCAGGAATAGGTTTTCAAATACACCTAAAAAGTATTTCTGTGTAACATAATGCCATCCTTTCTGGAACTGAATAAGCAGAGTCAGGTAGCCGTGGCAGAGTATCTGTATCAGTATACTGCTTTTCCTGGAATAATTTCCCTTGTAGCCCAGAGTGACATGATAACACAGCTGTCCTGCTTTCCTTTCCAAGTTACCCTGGATGTTTTCCTGTAGAATGTTGATTTATGACATGCAGGTACATACCAACAGACTTAACTGTACAAACCCAAATGAATTGTGCTCCCAGATGTTCTGCTTTGATGTTTGTTGACTATAGATGGAACACCCTAATACAGTGTTTCTAAGGAGGTGAGGCACTCTGCATCTTGTAGATTGGAGTTTACAAGACATTTTAGGCATGCCTAAGGCTGCTAAAGAATAGCAGTTTCTCTATGATCTTATATAAGTTTTGAAACCCAAATCTCCAGTATTCAGTCTAGCAGGGTTTTCCTTCAAGTGGAGGTGGTGATACAAGCCGTCGTTGTGTCACTCAAAATATATGCAGAAAGACTTCTCTTCCAGATGGGTAGTGTCTTAAAACTCTTGCCTGCTTCTCTGGCCTTTTTATGCTGTATAAAATGGGAAGCATCCCTTTTTAAACACATTCAAAAACATTCCCTGGCCAACTTCTCATTCCTATTTTGTTGGATGTTTTAGGCAGAACTTGTCTGAAATATCAGAACATTTTACACCTATGAAAGCTGCCATCTGCCACAGAGCCAGCTGAAATTTGAGACCTTGGTAAAATATCATGCTAAAAGATTCTAAGGTTGTTGCAGCTGATTGCAATGAAGTGTGCATTCTTACCTATCCTTAACTGAGTCACTGCAAAAAACATTTAACTTAGTCTCTTACAGGATATTTGATGTTGTTTTTATATCAACCTAGCTGAAACCTTCCAGCATTTCTAACAGATTTTGTTGATAGCTAACAAGACATGTTTCAAGCTGTCTGTTCTTAACAAAGCCTCCTCATTTGTTGTTTCTGGTTTTGTCTTTTAAATCTATTTGAAAGTATTTATACAGAGCTTGAAATTCTAGACAGGCACAGGATTTGCTCAGAATAGTTTCCAGTGTACAATGGAGAGCTTTTCTATAGTATTTTTTTTTTATATTTCCCCTCCTCCAATCCCCTGGCCAAAGTAAATTTCTGCTAAGCAATGTCAAAAAACCATAGCAACTATCTTGTGACAGGGCTGAGGAGGTTTTGTTCTGCAGAGGACCCATTAATCACTACACTGCCCTAAGCCCACAGCCTCATCCAGTGTGATGCTGGGAATTTTCTTGTGAAAACGGTTGCTAAATATTTGCATGGGTGAAGAGCTCCCCTCAAAGTGACCCACAGAGGAAGTGGAATGTGTTCCTTGCAGTGTGTGAGACTCTAGGGATGGATGGAGGGGTTCCCATCAGCTAGAAATGGGCATTTTCCCTTTAGTCTGGTCAGGGGAAGGAAGATTAGGAGCAGGGGTTTGCTGGGGGAGTGGGTCAGAGACAGGCTGGTGGGGCAGCAGGGTGGAGCAGAACACTCTGACCGGGCTCAGCAGGGCCTTTGTTCAGCGCTTCTCCATCGGGTGCAGCTGCTGGAGAGCTGCTCAGCAGATGCCACTGCTCATGGCAGTAACAGGAGCTCCCTGCCCTCAGCAGCTCCCTGGGCAGCCTCCCTACCTCTCCTAAGCCCATCCTCTACCTAGGATTTTACAGTCACTTCTCTAAGGCTCGAGTATCTTGGAATCATGGAATGGTTTAGCTGGAAGCTTAAAGATCATCTAGTTCCAATCCCCCTGCCATGGTCAGGGACAACTTCTACTAGACCAGGTGGCTCAAAACACCATCCAGCCTGGCCTTGAACACTTCCAGGGATGGGGTATCCACAGCTTCTTTCAGCAACCTTCTCTGTCACCCAGTCATATATCCTCTTTTATTTAATTGCTAAATGTCAGTAATTACTTGTTAGGTTTTTTTTGCATAGTTATCAGTTCAAGTTTTCAGGGGTGTCCAGCATTCAAAATATGCCTGCAATTAAGGTTTGATCCATTGAAACAGTCAAAAAATTCCCACTCACTCACTGCATGTACTTGCCTACTTAATCCATAAGACCTTACAGCTGCAGCAGAAATCCATCCCCCTGGAGTTTGTATTGAATATACGAGCTGCACTGACACAGTGTCATAGTGCCATGACTTTGGAAACTTAGAATCCAGAAAGTAAGCAATTGGAAAATCTGAACATGGCTCTTGCTGTATCCCAATTATCAGTATTTACCATGCATGCAAAAACAATAAGCTCCTTAGAACTCTTATCTATCGTATTTGCAACTTTCATATAGTTATTCAGAAAAGCAATTGCTGTGTGAGCAGCTGGATAGAGGCAAGAGTGGTTGTTTGTGCATGGAAGAGGGGTGGCCCTCAGCTTTTGGAGTGCCTTTTGGATGAAAAATAGGATCCTGTCTTGCCTAATGATTTATGTGAAAACATGTCAGTGCTTCTCAATGCCTCGCAGGAGATGTTTTCCCACAGAAATTTGCATATCTGCCCTAGTGCTGTCTTCAGGTCTTTTCACCAGGCCGTGTTTTGCCGCCACTTCTCTTTGCGGGACAAAGATAGTATTAACAGCCAGGGCCTCATGGTGTGCCATTTCCTTGCAGATATGTTATTCCCTTTTGAGGCCCCTCACTGCATTCAGGGTCTCTTTGCTTTGCTTTCCCTCCTGAAGGAGAGCTAAGGCCATTTGAGAGAGACCTGCCCTTCTCCTCTAAGCCAGGGTGAGTCATGTCATGACCAGGGGAGGTGAAAATCTCTTGCTTCAGCTGAAGTTGCACAACCCTCATCATACTGCTGCTAAATAAAAGCTCACAATAGGTTTGAGGGTTTTGGGGTTTTGTCTCTCTTATCCCTTGTCTTAGGTTTTTTTTTGTCAGGTGATTTTCTTAACACTTTGTAGCTGTGGTGACAGACCAGTGTCCTGTGCAAAAGGCTAGCTCTGTGTAGTGCATTGCATGTTCAGCTTCAAGAATAATCACACATTTCCTTTGTTTAGGTATAAGGCCCACCTCTCAGCTTATGCCAGCCTAAGGAGTTTTTAGCCTCCTTTTAGAAATCCAACTTTGGGAATTTTTGTTTGTTCACGTTTATGAACAATGACAGTGTATTCCTGAAGACACAGTTTGAAAAACAAAGTAAGGAGTGGTGAAAAATGTGAATTAACTAGTGCTAATTGGTTAGGCTGACACCTAGGTTGGCATGTTTAGAGTCTGGTGCAACTCCAGTGAGGTCAGGATGAAGTCTGCATCTACATCATCTACATAATTTAACCCAGGAGAAAGCAAACAATACATAGACTTCAAACTATGTTTTTAAATAATTTGTCAGGTTAAAAAAAAGCCTTCAACACACATGCCAAATATAGAACTAGAAATAGCAAGTGTATTTTAAACTTTCTTATTGTGTAACTAGACAGGTCCTATACTTGTTAAACTCATTGCTTCATTCAATGCTTTCAATTGTGGGTTTTAGTGTCTGGCCAACTTTTATTTCAAGAATATCCTTTTATTTTTGCCCTTTTGAACTTAGACGTTTTCACCCATTGGTATGCAAAATGACAGACCATTGAATTTAGTGGTTAGGGAATCGATTCTACTATATGAAATGCATGTAAAAGAATAAAAAATTCTATCTCTTTTCCAGTGCAGGTCTTCAGGTGCTCAGAATCAGTAATAATTTTGGTTTCCTTGTACAGCTGTTACAAATTACCTGATCTCACTATTTTACTCTCTCGCTCTATTCTGCCTTCATCCCTCTTCCAGTTATGAATTACTAGCATTATGAAGGAGGCACACTCTTCGTTTTGTTGGATGTTGTAAAATATTCACTAGAATCATATAAGAATTTGTTCTGCTGCTGGCAGAAAGCAGCTCTATAAACAATGTGCTCCTTTGTTTGCCCGAAGCATAGTAACAAATGGATTATGTGTAACAACCATCTATAGGGCTTTTATTTCATCTCCATTCAGGCTCTGTGTGTTTTGCACCGCTTTTAATGAGGCTGCCTGAACTATGGTAACCCCATGGTACATTTGTAAGCAAGAGATATTGGATGAATCAGCCCCTTACAGGACTGCATTATAAGGTGATCTGCTTTCATTACAGGATTTATTTTATAGGTGGTAGACCTCAGCGAGAGGATACTGCAGGCACAAGCAGCACTTATCCGCTCTGCAAGGCCAAGTTCAGGGTCTGCATGAATGTGAATCTGCTTTCCCACAGTCAAATCTTTCATTGCATGGCTTAAAACACAACCATTTTTGTGCATGGCCTCTCCTTTGCTTCCCCTCTGTTTCAAACTCATACTGGAGTGATTGATAGTCCTTTATAAAATACACCATAAAGAACTGTTTTAATTCCCCATGAGCATGAAAGCTTGGGTCCCCATACACATAATAAGTACAAAACCCAGCATCTCACAGCAGAATGAAAAGCCTCTTCTGCTTTCTGCCTTTCTGAAGTGTGAAGGTTTCCCCTCTGGAACTGGAAATGTTTATTCCCTGCAATGGAGTTCACCGTTGTCAAAACTAACCAAACACATATTTATATAAATACAGATAGATGACTTATTTTTCTTCTTTGGAGGCCTATGTAGGTTTTACTTATTTTCTCTCTCTTTTTCTTTTTTTCTTTTTCCTTTTTTTTCAACTTAATTCATGAATTTCATCAAAGCAGTCCATGATTCTCAAGTGGCATAGTGCCCTAGTTATCTTTTGTGGTTTGTTTGAATATTTTCACTACCTTGTTTGTTCTGCTGCTTTTCAGTCACTATCATTATCAACACTGGGTAGTTTTTGCCTAGGAAAACCTGATGCAATACAATTACAAGCATGATAACAAAGTAGATAAAACCAAAGCAGCGTGCTTTGTTCACAGGCCTCACCTTCCTCTGTCTAGACACGTTTTCTGTATGTTGTTTGCAATGTTTAGATGTTAAAAATTATAGCTTAAGCCATTCTTGGCTTTGCTTAGAGGACCCATTAAAAAACAGGAAGTGGTTGTAGAAATACAAGAGATCATTGAATCACTGAATGGTTTGTCTTGGAAGAAACCTTGAAGATCATTAGTTCCACTCCTCTACAGTGGCAGGGACACCTTCCACGAGATCAGGTTGCTCAAAACCCCATCCAACCTAGCCTTGAACACTTCCATGGATGGGGCATCCACATCCAGAAGCCATTGCTTTGGATAACACCCAGAACAGGAGTAACCTTTAAGAAAGCACTGTTAGTTTTTTTTCAGATTTCATGTTGTAAATGTCGCTTTGCAAGGGAATTACTGGCAGAGAGGTAAAATCAGGTTGAACTCTGAATTGCCAAGTCATAATGAGAATCCTAACAGCACAGGACTGCAAGTAACACCTTGTGTGGATTGTAGTCTTTGCTAGAGAGTAGAGCACTGAAATGAAAAGTACCATGAAGAAAAAGGGTGAGGTCATACAAAACAGCTTGTTATTATATGAAAAGAAAATGTCTAATGATGAAGACAAATTCATTAGCAAAGAAAACTACTTGGAGGAAGTCTGACATTTTCTAGGTTATGACTTGTTTAGGGGTTTTTTTTTCTTTCAATAACAAATCAACCCCAAACACTCCCCAGCTCTATTTTCTGTAGAAACATACAGTGGCAGGCTCAGGGAATTCACCAGCTATTGTTAATTTAACTTCTTAATACAGAAGTCTTTTCCAATTTCCAAGCACTTCTATTTCTGATTTTACTAGTGCAACTGCAGTCTGTCTACTGCATACATTTCTTGCTGTCTTAAATATCTGTGTGTGTGCATGTATGAGATACAGCAGGGTAAAGAGACAGAGATCCTGAATGTCCTGGTGGGTGCATGGCTTTGCTGTAAATCTCAGTTTTGGCACCATCATTTTTATGTGTCAGTCTCCAAATACCAATGAGAGACTGAACTGCCCACAAGACAACTTCTGATCTCCCAGACGAAAATGTTCATTATTCTTTTTGTGCATGCACTGCATGTCATTGAGCTGCAGAAACAGGCAGCAGTGCATACTCTTGAGAAATGGATGTAGCAGATAGAAAATTGCAAATGTATTGTGAAAGGCTCAATAAGTCTGATGACAAACTGGAGGGGAGGGCTTTTTGATGAATATTTGTGTTGCTGGGTGATAATCAGGGCTTTACTGTTTATTTTTTCTTTGTGTTTTAATGAGTATAAACATGCAAGTTAACTACCTGGTCGTTTATTTACATTACAATTAACAATTAATTCATTTGCAACCTGTAATTTGGCTGAATTTAAATACAGCAGGTTCGTTTCAAACTCAAGGCTCTGGAAGGCATGTAAAACATGCATGCTGTCTGACAACCCTTATGCAAGTTTAAATGATACCACAATGTCTTGGGAAGTTACATCTGTAAAGTACAATGGTACTTTGGAAGTTGATCCAATTGTAAGGTGAGAGATGTTTCAGATAACATGGAATACTTAATTCCTCCCACTCATCCTCCTCCTCTTTCACTTAGGTCTAATATTTTCTCAGAAAAATTTGGCTATGTGCCTTCAGTGTCTTGCCCCTCTGAAAGCAAGCTGCAAACTTCCACTGCTTTCCATTGCCCATGGATCTGTCAAGAGGCTGTAAGTATTGTGAGACACAAGTGTTTGAATGTGTCACCCCAGGAGTCAGCCTTTAGTAGGCAGAAAGCAAACTGAAAAACTAGAGCTGGTTAACAAGTTTGTTAGCAAGGATGAATCCTGTATTTACTAATTTCTTCTGTGAAGGAACCCCAAATATCTGAGAGTTTGCATTCTGCGTTGAGTGTCTGGCAAGATGACACAAGCCTGAGAATTATTCATCGCCTTTCTGTGGCAACCTATCTCCAGTTGTAATAATGTAACTAATTTTCAAAATTAAAACTGGAAAGTTGACAAGCAATCGCCAAATGGTTGACTAAGGATTTCTTTTTTTCCCATTGAGAATAACAAACATTTTTTAGGCAAAATGAAATTTTAAAAAAATGACAAAAAAAAATGCAGACTGGTTTTAAACCGACTGCCTTAATGTTTCTGTTTAAAAGTATGCTAGTAGGCATTTAGCTTACTAATTGCCCAACAAGGAAGTGTGCAACAGTTGTAGAGATAAGCTGCCTTCGGTTATCTGATACCAGGGACGGCCTTTTGTGGTGATCTGTATGTGAATGTATCTGCCGCTGGAGGCAATGAGGCTGTGCTGACTGACATCGCTTGAGAGCTGCGAAACGAAAACAAATTTGGTTTCCTTCCATCTGCGCTTAGCCCCCCAGCCAGCCCCGATTTCACAAAATCCCGCTCCACCCGCTACCCATGCTCGCCATCACCGCGATGCCGCAGCGCCAGGCGGGAAGCGGGCGAGCCGGGGGCCGGGAGCCGGCCCTGTGCCGAGGGGGGATCCCCTTCCACTTTCACGCTTGGCTGGAGCTCTGCCGGCCCCCCTGGGAGGCTTTGTTCGGCGGCGGGGGCCGGGGCGCTGGCCGCGCCATGCCTGGACGGAGCATGACCAGTTTGGCGGCAGCCACTCACGGCCGGGCTGCTCCTTACATCACCATCGGCCCACGGCTCGGCCAGACGCAGCCTAACAGGCTCCTCGTTGTTTCTCCTCTTTTCATGGACAAGAAGAAAGCCTGGGAAAAGAGCAGGGATCCCAGACCTTCCTTGAGAACAGCCGAATATTGTCTGCATGGTAATGAAGGGAACAAAACCGCAAACACACGGAGCTCCCTCCCCCGGCAAGCCGGGACACACAAAAGCAGGGTGTGTAATCGGAAGGACGGGACGAAGGCAGCGCAGTGTGCCGAGGAAATAACCTCCAGTAACCCCAGCGCAGAGCCCGCTGCGGCTCCTGGGAAGACCGAGCGCTTCCCTTTAATCCTGTTTTTCATGGCAATGTCCTTACGATTGATTCAGAGAGTCTGTGTCAATATGGTAGCACAGCAGCCAGATCTATTTCAAAAAAAAATTTCGTAACACATGGTGTGCGTTTATGATTCCAGATTTCTGTTACACCCACAAAGTCAAGATGGGTACATTCGCACAGCTTGTCCTTGTTTTTGCAAGCTTCTGGTATTTTCTTAAGAGAAAGTGAATCCTTCTTTGCTCTGTTTTGAATTTCATAAGAGGCTTAATTTTTCTGTTTGCAATGTGGTTTTCATTGTTGCTTCTTTCAAAGGTGGAAAAATGGATTCATGTTGTATATACTTTGGACACCATAAGTACCTGGACCAATTCTATCTGTTGGGGACAGGTCCAGCTCCTGTGAAAATTCTGTTTCTCACAAAAGACCATCTCTTGGCAGTCAGGTATAGTGTCCCTATGGAGAAAAAACATGGTTGTCATGGGAAACTGTGATCATGGAGAGAAAAACAAGTTTTGTGAGCCATTACGGGACTTGTCTCTCATGGCAGGCACCAAGCTTGTCCTCTGGAAACCAGAGCAGAGCTTGGCCATGAGGTGGTGAGCTCTTGGAGGAGTTCTGCTCTTGGACTCTTTCACCACACCTCTGCATCGGCTGTCTTCTAGGACTCTCCAGGCAGGCATTCTCCTCCGTGCCTCCCTTTGTTCCCTAGTTCTGTTTCTGCTGTATGTGATACTCCTTCTAAGGAGGATGTCATCCAGATGGCTACAGGAGCCCCTTTTACCCTAGAGCATCTGTTGGAGTTGCTAAATGAAAACTGTGATGTAGAGTTGGATGTATATCAAAATCAAGCCCTAGGATGTGTTACGTATGTATTCATGGCACACTAGACATCCATCAACTCAAACGTTTTCAGACTGCTTAACAGTCTTCCTCTGATATCTCTGCTCCAGTTTTTAAATTTTATATTTTTGATCAGGGTTGACCAGAACAGCAGGCCAGAACTGTATCAGTGACTTGTAAAGTGGTATTCATAACTCTCCATCTCAGTTAGCATTTCTTTTCCTTCTGTGCACTGCATACTATTGCTTCATAACCCTCCTCTGACTGACCAACACACTCAGATTTACTCCTGCTTTATTACATGTTGCATAGTATGAAAAATAGAAAAAAAAAGCTCTCTAGAAAAATATAGAACTTGTACTTTGTTGAACTATTGAATGATGTTCATAAAGCCTTCCTGATCTCTGCAGTGATAAATTCATCCACCAGTGCATGAGATCTGATTATAGCCTTGCACCATGACAAATGTTACCACTGGTTACAGAATTATCCATTGATTAAAAAGAAGTTGCTATAATTAAAAGAGTCTTCATTCAGATATGCTTGCACAAAGAAAGACCTCAGTTCATGTTCTGAGCTGTGATAGTGGACTCTGACAGGCAGAAAATGGGAAGAATTGTCTCAGCTTCATACGCTGCTCTGAGCTTGATGGTAATTAATTATGTAAATAGTTGTGTGTTGTTCATTTCTGTCGACAAAATGCACATGCACATGAAGATGAATCATTGGTTCCCATAAGGAGCTAACAAGTGCAGTAAGTTTGCAAATAGTCTCGTAGAAGATTTCTTGAAAGTGCTGTAATGGTTGCAATCGATTGTCCAAACTGACACTATATAAGAACAGTGTCTGTTCTATAGTGGTAGTAGCAGGTAGAACAAAGATCATATAACCAATTATTATTTCTTTTTAATCCTTAATTTGATTGACTAGAAACAAATAAAACTAATGTTTAAACACTAATCTTGTTCAAACTATGTCTACTTTTCTCAGGGAATATTCTTAGAAAACAATTGACAGGGATGTATTTTTCCTTATTTAGCTGAAAGATTAGATAAAGTACAAAAGAAAAGCTCAGCTTCAGCAGATTTTCCCAACGATTAAGGAAGCAAAAATAGGCTGTATCAAAGCTTTTTTTTCATTCAAGAAGTGTACATGCTGAGACTGAAATCATTGTCGAGCCAATTTACATGTTGGACAAAGCATTTCTTCAACTTTCAGATCTATAACTCTTTAGTGCCCTCCCCTGTCCCAGTGAGGAAATGCCTGTTTGGTAGGAAAACTGTTTAAATATGGTTAAGAAAATAATATTGTGACTTTATTACTGAGCTGAAATATTACTGTTGTCTCTTTTATCCTTCAAATCAATCTGTTTGTCTTAAAAGTGGGGAAGGGGGCATTTCATTTGTTCAGAGAACAAGAAATCAAAACCACCAAAGGACTGACTGTGCATGTGCCATGTTTTTGTTTTACATATTGTTTTCCAGGGATCATAATGATATTGACTTCTCAGTGAAGTATGTCAGAGAGACAAGTGGAAAAAAATATGTTAACAGTAAAACCACTCTAGGTCAGTCAGATATTCTTCCATGTGGGTCATTTAGCACTGAACATTGCATTTCTCCTGGATGAAAGAGGACAGGTGTGCTGTGTGTGCTGTCTAAATCAACACATTGCTGAAAGAAAGAATGAATGTAAAGGTGGTGGAGCCAGTGTCAAATTTGAAGTCAAATATCTACATGTGCAAATGCAAGACTCACCTCATCCATGCTTTTAGATGGCTTAACTGGCTCTGTGGAAAGCCAGAGCAGCATCTCCACAGCCTCTCTGCCCTGGGACCATATCCCTGCAGTCTCACTGTGTGCTACTCTATGCCAGTCCCATGCAAGAGCAGGAAGGTTTGATGTGCAGTCAAGGGACTCAGATTTCCTCAGACTTTTGGGAGATGCTATCTGAAATAGCTGTGGTCCTTGCTTGGAGAAGGACTGTTGCTTCACACCCTTGGACACTGCTTCTATAGGATTTCCTTACATAATATCTATCTCATTTCCTTCCTAGTAAAGAACAATTTCCCCTAATATTACTCTCTCTGCCTGTCACATCCTCCCTGCAGGAATTGGAATTCACTGATAAATTAAGTTGCCACATTCCTGTCTGTCATTTTCTCCCTGATAATATGTAGCTTCTGTAGCTTTGATGAGCATGTGACCTACACTAATATGAGAAGTATCAATACAAGCTGCATGAAGGTGGTTTAGTGGANTTTTATTTCATTATCATTTTCTGGGTTAATTCTGTGATTGTAATTTTCTGACGTAGAGAGAAATTCAAGTCCTGCTTTCCACCAGTTTCCTTCTGCCATGCAATATGTGCTAAAATAAGAGTCTGTCCATCTGTCTTCCTGTGGTACACAGGTACTTTTTTCATGACTAAAATTGGATCTAATGTCCCACAAGACACTTATATGGGTTAGCTTGTCTTAATATGCTTAAAAATCAAGCAAATGGAAGAAAGAGACAGCAACTAGAATATATAGGTCAAAGATTTCTTCATCCTTCAAATAATCCAGTTATTTTAAAAAGTAGCAGGAAGTAATCCTAAAAGCTGAGCTTATCCAAATCAATTATAAACATTGCTTTGAAATCCCTCATGGGTTTTATTTTAAATTTTAAAATAGTTTTGTAAATGTTGTGTGTCTCAGTTGAAATCCCACAAAAAGCTTGTTTGTTTGCTATATAGAGTTCACTTTAGGATTAAGGCTTCAAGACCTTCACATGCTCTGCTGACACACTCACAAACATCTGGATAGATGTCTGCCCAGTACTGTTCAAAATTAAAAGGAAGAGTGGATCCTCTTCTCAGATATGGCTAATTTGGAACAGGGGGTGGTGGGGGTAGTGTTATTACAAATAAAAAACAGTATTCCAGAAATGCAGCATAAAAGATAAGTAAGACCATGTTTAAAGGTCTTGCTAAGCATGAATCCATACTATTGTTTGGATGTTGTATATTTCACAGCATTCACCCACTGATAGCAATTCCAATGACAGCACTGCTGTGATCTCTCCCTCCTCCTGCACCAAGCTTATTCTGTTGTGCTGTCTGTCCATAGTGACTCCTGAGTCAATTCCTTTTCTGTCACTGCACCTCTTTGAAGCTGAAGCACTAAAACATATGAGAACTATTATTCTGCTGTTTCTTTATCTCCAAACACCAGAGTAATTTCTCTTTATTTGCCTTTTGCTGAAATAGATGTGGGGCCACAGGGCTGGATATGGCTGCTGTTTGCAACAATGGGAAATTCTGTAGCTGCTGCTAAGTGTTCAGAACCAAGATGTCATGAAATGCTTCTAGGTTTAACAAAAGTTTTTTGTGAGGGGTAAAGGTAAAGAAAAGGTTATGCTTCTGTAGGTATTCAGAAAACTGAAACAAAAATAGTTTCTATCTAAAAAAGATACATCACAAATGGGTTTTGCAATTTGATGATGTTCGTATCTGTGGGATGCAGAATGACAGAAATAACCAAGAGAAAAGTCTACAAAAGACAATAATAAACAGGCATGGGTGAAAACAGAGAGAATTCTAAGTGTTGTTCGAGAGGGACAACCTTTACCTCTTTGCTGAGAAACCTGCCCTTGTTTATTTTCTCTTGCACTGAGGAAAGGTGGTTTTGAACATTTTTTGTTATAAGCTAATTTATATCCAAGATATGCTGATCTCTGGAAGCTTCTTCTGCATTTGAAGTAACTCACAAGACCCCAGACTCTTGGGTCTCTGCTCAGGCCAGAAAGAGGTAACATCATCTTTTCTTTGAAAGAGAAATTGGCTAAAATTCTACATGAATCCAGAAATAATATGAATTGTGTAGAATTCCTTACCGAGCTAAGTTTCTAAGTGCATGGCAAGCAGCAAACCAATCCATTCCTCTTCCTCACAAGAGTCTCAGCACAGAGAAATCAGAATCACAGCGATTACATTTTCCAGCTCCATCTGCAAAGCAGGAAATATTAACTGGAATCTCTCAGCAGATGACTATGATGTATTGGAAGGCAGCGTAGAAAATATTGTAGATTTCTAAGTATGCAAATATCGTGCTCTTATGATTTACAAATTAGATTCCTCAATTCTACTGGGAACATCTGTATTTCCAACTGTAGGTTTCCTAGACAGGCTATCCTTCTTCTACAGTCTCTTTGAATTTTTACCAGGAACAAGTTTTCAAATCACAGTTGATTTATATTGGCAA
This sequence comes from Thryothorus ludovicianus, assembly GCA_013397245.1. Taxonomy (NCBI): domain Eukaryota; kingdom Metazoa; phylum Chordata; class Aves; order Passeriformes; family Certhiidae; genus Thryothorus; species Thryothorus ludovicianus. The sequence goes on along the minus strand of VZTB01008899.1, from coordinate 271,737 downwards.
AATCCAGCTTTACTTTCTTTTCTGTCAAGAAGTGCTTTTGACTTGTTGGGCTGCAGCCTGAAGCTAGGAAATTTCACACAGGAGCTTGAACAAAACTAATATACTGATGTTCAGCAGTGGTTCTGAAAGGGTTACACTCTCTCAGTTGCTAGACTTTTCTGCTTTGCTCAGAATTTTGCTCTTCTAGAAGGGACATGTTATTTTTGAACCACATGCTTGGGAAAACCCAAACTTAGTTTCACAAGGCAGAAGCCTCTAGAGGTCTTTGATAATATCCAGATCAAGGCTTGCTCTCAAATGTGGTCTATTTCCTGTTCATCATTCACCATTCGTGTAGTTGCCATCAGCAGAAACTTCCAGCTCTTTGGAATACTCTGATGCACTTCCTCACAAAGGTCTAGAGCCATGAACTTTGTTTCAGCCTTCCTTTTCTAGGAAAGAAAGCTCTTCACTTTTTCAGGTGGCACTGTTGCTTGTCCTAAGTTATTGACTAATTGTATATTCAACAACAGAAAGGCAAATTAGCTAGTTATATGTTAGATTAAATATAATTGTGTTCTTGTTTTAGGACTAATAATTCTTCTAGTTTCCGAACTCTGAAAATTTTCTGTATTTTATGTTGCATCATAAGGCAGAAACATCTGCACAACAGATATACAGCAATTCTTTCACCTTAAAGCTGCAAAAATTAATGAAGGGTAAACATTTCTTGTGAAGAGATCTCTATTTTTGACATGCATAAATCAGGTTATTTAGTAAAATTTAATTAAATGTATTTAAAATTTATATCAATTAGGTATATCTAGCCTGTATTTCAAGTGTTGTGCCACCAAAGGACATCAGAGCAGCAAGGAGGTAAGCCAGGCTGCCAGGAGAGATATTGCATATTCATTGGATACAGAGAGGTTAAAATGAAACCATTTTAGTTCAATACAATCCAGAGCTCTTGCCAAATCTTGAAAAGAATAAATTGCAAGTTGTCTTTTGGACACAAAACCAGCTGCAACCACCTTTCTTTAAGGTTATCTGCATTATAAGAGGCCTTTGAAGACATCTAGTTGTTTGCTCAAATATTCACTATTTTTTTTTCTCCTTTTGACTCAGGCTATACAATGCCTTGGGTATTTTTTCTAACTTTTTCTCCAACAGATTTCAAAACTCTTAACAAATCACTTCTCTGATCTCTTCTTCTGATTGTTTGTTCTGCTTCCTGTAGATGACATTTCCTGTCACCAAGTTTTGTCTTTGAGAGAAGTGGTTGCTCTCCTCTAAACAATTTCCTTGATGTATTTTACTTTCTGTTGGGTAGTTTTGGCCAAAATTTCTGGGGCTTGCTGAATTTTCCTCTCAGCTATATTTAGCAGCACACTTATATGTCTTCTCATCCTTATTCTCTTTAGCTCTAAATCTAGCCATAGAATTTTATTCTTCTTCCTTTAAAGCTTTTTCATTTTGATTCCTTAATCCATTCCTCCATCAGCTGATCCTGGATTTTTTGAGATCTTTGAAGCTTTTGTTCTGTAGCAAATCTTTTGCTAAAGCTCATCAGCTTTGACCTAGTGATTAACTGTCTTCAGGTGCCTGTGTCTTGTCTCTTTGTGCTGGATCAACTGCTGTCTCCTCTTCAGTTTCTTTCAAAGACCTTTTCTCAAAAGCCCATGGAGCCTTGCATCAGAGCAGATTATGGTTCAGGTCTGTAGTATCCTTCTCCACGATCTGCTTCTTTCTCATATTTTTCATGGAAACATTTCCTTTACTCATCTTAGAGCTTTGATCTTTTAAGCTTTGCCCTGTGCTTTGTTTCTTTCTCCTGTGCCAGTCCTTGTCATCTCATCTCTCATAAAGCCATTTCTTTCAGCCTGGCCTCCAGAAAGTCACTCCCTCTTCAGACTGTTGCCACTCCCCTGGGTTTTGCCCAGCACCT
>VZTB01008899.1:231481-269735 GCA_013397245.1 Thryothorus ludovicianus | reverse complement strand
CCTTTTACATCAGAATAATCTCTGGGGCTTCATGGGCTCAGACCTAGTGGTAGCCACAGCTGTGAGTGCTGCTGGTACTTAAGTCCAACAACTTAAGGTCCTGAAGAGGAATTTTCAACCTCAAATCCCTTTGTGAATATAGTCTCTAATTGTGGTTAACAGCTCTTCCAACAAGGAGGTCTTGGACTATCTGCAGAAGAGCTCACCATGGAACTCAGCACTGTACCACAGAAGGCTGATTGGTTTCTTTGCTTTGGAGTTGTGCTAGGGAGCAAAGTGCTGGGGGATCATGTTCTTCAAGGCTGCTAACATTGCAAGGCATTGCTGGGAATTACACCAGCAGAAGGGCTTTTTAATCTCAGCACGTGCATTAAGCAGTAGAATGAGGAGTATTGATCCACTCTGGAAGTTAGGAAGGTATAGGTTGCTATGACTATGTCTTTAATCAAAAATCAAGAGCCATAGTCTTCTCAGATGGAAAGAAGCTGCATTTTTGTTAGTCCTATAAATTACTTTTAGCTGATTTTAACAAGAAACATTTTTCTTTCAATATTACTGTAATATAGGGATTTTTGTCAGTTTTTTATCTCTGAAAATTAAAGTATTGTATATATTTTCATCAATTTATTAACTATTTCTTTGCTTCCTCAACATAAGCTTTGTTTGTCTGTCTCCATTGGACATGTTCTTAAACTTGTCTTCCGCATTAAATTAATACTGCATACTATCTTGGATGCTTTGGTGTGAGTCTTTGTAGGTAATATTCCATTGTTTAAAATTCAACTCAGAAATCTTGAGTATTTCAGTACTCTGGTACATTTTATTTTCACATGAAGTTTTTTTAAATGGGAAAAAAACCTCCCTAAAACTGTGAGTGAACAATAGTGCTGGCTCATCCCTCCATTTTGTGTATATCTGCCGCTCTCCTGCAACAGATTGAATGTTTCATAATGAGAAGAGTTCTTGTCCTCACAAGTAACAGAGATAATTCAGTCTTGGGCCTGTGTATTAGGCAGCTGCTAAACTTACCCTCAGATCAGAGAGCACATAGAGAATGATGCAAATGAAAGCAGACGGCCTTCTCAAACTATTTATCTCTGAATTCATAAAGTTGTGTGTGGAGATGCTATGTATGGAGGCGAACTACAGAGGGACCAGTTGTGTCTTATGTAAAAATCATGTTGATGGAAACAAGGGGAAGAAAATACAATGTTACTAATCCAAATGCTGTCAGCATGTTGAAAAGTGGAGCACCTTTATCCTGAAACAGCAACATTCATTGTGGAAAAACAATTTAAACAGAAAGAAGATATTTATACCAATGCTATTCATATTGTTCCTAAGGATCTCATACATCTCCCGAATGTGTAAAAAAATACATTCATCTCAGTTTTAGAAATGATGAACAGAAGAGGACAAATGAACACAGCAAATCTCTGCTGAGCAAACAGAGCTCCTGTCTTTTCTGACAGGTTAGCATAGATGTGCTCTTTCTCTCTGATGTGCTATCTAAACATGTGTATTTGTAACATAGTTTTGACATGTATTGGCATAACTGCATCCTAAGTTGCTTGCCATACAAGTGTTTACATCATCAGTGATGTCACTTTTCCAGAACTGAATTAGCCTCCTTTTTTTTATGTTGGGACAGGTGGTGGGGTAATTTGGCTTAAGGTTGACTTAAGATATATATTTTTTCTCTGCCTAGTATTTTTGTCTGAAGCATTGAAGGATCAGCATTTTGCTTTAAAAGAAAATAGATGTGAACATTAGTTCCTTGCTCCCTCACATCATTTAGAGGAGATAGCTTCAGAAGGGTTGTTGGACTCACACACAGTGACTCGGCCCTTTGTGAGAGCACGAAAGCTCCTCTGCATCTCTTTCTTTAGCCATGACATACACTTCACTGATGTTGATGACATACAATTCACAACATTTTGGCCAGAGTTTGTGTGCCATATCCTTTCAGTAAACTACAACACTACATGAAATAGGCAAGAACATGTTATTTGAAGGTGATATTAATGGTAGAAATAATATAATTTATAATTTATAATAGTAGCATTTACCAAGGAATGTAAAAGTGCCGCTGTGCTGCCTATTTAGTCTCTTATAGACTATAAATGGGAAATAAATGGTCTTATGTTGATGATCAAAATGCATTCCTAAAAGTTCACCAAATCCCTATCTTTTTACTCTTCTGTGGACAAGGCACCATATTATTGAGATGCAGAATAATTTGTGTAGTAAGTCATACAATGTCTGTAGGTACTTGAGTATCAAAATACCTGCACAGGTAAAGTACCAGTCTAAGTAAGAGCCAAAGACAAATATGTTGTGATATTTCATTCCTACACAAGTAGGGAGGTCAATCTCCCTTCTCACCTGCTTGTGAGCTGCAGCCATTCAAACATTTATCACTTAGCAGCATTTGTAATATATAACTATGAGAGCTAAAGGAGAAGTGGTTTATTGTTTCCTGCTGTCACAGCTTGCTATTCCTGCAGTTTAGCTGCAACCTTCGGCTGCTGATGTTATGTGTTTATTTTACAGGATCTGAAATAGAGGTGTAGGGTTCATACTTCAGGTTAAATATAGCTGGCCATAAAACTTCACTGCAAAACCAGGCCACAGTTAGAATGCATCTTTCATGATGCAGTCAGATACAGTCAGTGGGGCTGAAGGAGATAAGAGAATTAAAGACACTGAAATACTTTTTATTCCATTTCTTTTCCTGAGGAAATGAATTAAGTATATGAAACAATGGCTGTTATGAGAAATGCTGGAGGTGAAAGATTTCCCACATTTCGACCAAGGCAGAAGTTCAGGGTGGATTGCTTGTGTCACATGGAGTAAACAGCAGATGGCTGCAAGCATAAGGGAAAAGAACATGTATTTGACAACCTTATATTAAAACTAAATAAACCAGTTCTTCAGCTGGCATAGAAAGGTGTCTGTCTATTGATTCTGACAGAGATTTACTGGTGTACACGTGGCTTGTCCCCAGAAAATATTTCTCTAAATATCAATGGGTGGTAGGAGATTTTATGCACAGAGATAGAACTGATCAATACGATAAATATTTAACCTTCCTCAGAATATTTGCACCCTGCCTGTTGGTTCAACTTAGGCCAGAGAAGAAGCTAACTTTGATATTGAGATCCCAGTGTCTGAGGGGTTTGAATCTGCTGTTATAAAGGTGGTCTCTTGAAAGCTGTCCTGTGTTAGCCCATCTGCTGAGAGAGAAGCCACCTACCAGAGCAAAATGAAACTTTTGCCCCTTGATGACATTCAGGTATGAACTGTGAAAGCAAATGCTCTCATTGCTGATGCTTACATTTGTTTTGACTATCTCAAGGTCCCAAAAAAAGATCAACATTTTGGGAGACAAGGCTGAAGGGTTCATGGAGCAGGAATTCCTGTTTCCTAATCCAAGCTCAGCCCGTGTGGGTTTTGCTCTCATACCCACCATTTCCCTTAAAGCTGCCTGTGGAAGCAGGAGGCATTCTGGGTGGACTCCAGTAGGGAGCACTAGGAGGCTATTGCACTTGCAGCTGCTGAGGAAATGCACTGAGATCAAATGGCTTGAGGATTAATTTGTTTCTGCTGTTTTGTCTTTAAAGGTGACTGTATTAATCTAGAAGACAACAGTACCTTTTATGAGTGATCAAAGCTGTCATGTAAGAAATTGCAGGGAATTTAACATTCCAGTTATCACCACACTGTGTTGGACCACTTTCCTGAGAGAGGCACTTAAAATACAATTTCAGTTTGAGAACACCCTATGATTGCAGCAGAATCATTCATAACGTGATTGGGGTCAGAGATTTTATCTCAAAGTATATCCCACTAGTGACTGGGTTTCATGTGTTAGTGGTTGTGAGGAAGACTCTAACTACATTTCCACGCTGTGTGGGGACTGGTTAACACAAAGAAATCTCGTCCCCTTTTGTGTTGTGCACAGCCCAGCAGTTACTTTTGTTCTAAATTGGACCTGGCAGCCTCGAGGGTGGATGATTGACATGTCAATGTGCTAACAGAAGCCAGAACCAATTCTCTTGTCTGACACCTCCTTTCCTCCTCCGAATATTAATGATGAGTGACCCAGCTGAATGAATGAGAAGTGCACACATCCCTTGTGGCTCCGCGCAGATGCTCAGAGATGACAGCAGGATTTGCCCAGGAGAGGACACAAGCCCGTAAAGCCATCTGGTATTATGCAGTGAGCTTAATGTGTTCATTGACTTGGCCAAATGTTTGGTAAATCAAAAGTTGACAGGGAAGGATTCATAATATTTATGCTTAAAATGCAGTCAAAACATCACAGAGAAAAATAGGAGTGCTAGATGAATTTATAGAAAAACAGAAGTACAGCTCAGATTTTGAGCTGGGAAGATGGGCAAGGAAAATACAAAAATATTTTAGTTAAATATGAGTCACAAAGCAGTGATTTCCTCTAAAGTGCCTTCAGTTACCATGAGATTGATTTCAGATAACACAGGTTATTGATGATCACCACAGGCTTTTATAGTACAGTTTCCCAAAATGTCCAAATGAGCCATCCCTGGAAGCCATTTTGCAGTCACTTGATATTTATCAGTTTATTATTCTGATTTGGTTGAATCAAATAATCTGCTCTTTCTTGTCTGGATTATGTAACATTTATTGTTATATTACAAACTGAGACTACTAAATGTGTAATCAGACACTTAAGACTAGGTGGTATAATGCATAACCAAGGAGCAAACGTCTTTATTTACTCATGTAAATTTTATTTATTTTTTCAATGAAATAGATTCCCTTTTATGGTCTATGATTTAAGATTTTATTTTTTTATCTCTAGTATTTCAGCAAGCAATTCTGCCTCAATGGGCAACCAGAAAAAAAATTCCATATTAACACCCAATAGGCTTTTTCTCTTTGTGAGGTTTAGATCTGATTCAAAGACAAAAAAAATCTTTTCTCACTCGATTTGGCATATCAAATGTTTTATCTCCACTACAATAAAAATGCAACTCATTTTCACCTTCAGTGCCTTCCTCATCTTTTGAAGATACTGCGGTTGAATACCCTTTGTATTTTTACAATATCCCAAGGATTGGCAATTCTTTAACATCCATGCAGCAGACTCTTATATCCTGCATTGAGCAACTTTTGCAGCAACTATTGCAAACCTTTTCCCTAATAACTTTCTCTGTTTTCTTTTATGCTGTATGACAGCCCAGTTGGATTCACCTGGTTGCTGTGAAACCATTTTGTCTTTCTCTTCAAATTATTTTGTGTGACCCCACTTGATTACCTAATTATGTTATTTCCCATCTTCCACATTTTTCCCATTACCCCAAAGGCTCTTCACAGTTTCCTTTTATTTGTCAGCTGTTGATGTTGCTCCCATTTTTACTTTGCAAGCCGTGTATCTCACCTCCCTTTGCTGTCTAGAACCTGTATGCCTAATTTAAACATCTTTCAGTTCCCTTAGTGGAACATAGTGGAGAGAAAGGATACCTTTGAGTACATTTATTTTGCCTCAGTCTAAGACAAACACCTAAGTTAATTGTGATGAATTGCCTCTGGGTATTCTTTCCATGCACAGGAAATCTAGACAACTAGTTTGGTTCGTTCTTTTCTGAGAAGGGAAAATGAATCCCTGTTTTAATCCGTTTGCCCAGAGTTTTCCCAAGTGCCTTATTCCCTTCTGCCTCAGTACCTTAACCCCCTCCCTGAAACCTATTTGATACCATTTTCTCAAACTAAGCTATTAAAATTTAAGCCTTCAAGGAAATATGTAAACTGTTATTGTAAACATCCACTTCGGAAAAGAAAAATGTGCTATTTTAAAATAATTTTTTATTGACTTCACAATGCATCATACTGACCTTTTGTTTGTAGGGCACTGAGGTATTGCCATGTTTCTGTGAGAAAGTGCCTTTGTGCTCTTGTACAGAGGTTTTATTAGCAGAAGGGGGTTCAAGCTTGCAAATTAAACCAGCAATTTGCAGCAGAAGCCTGAGTAACACCCGCTACAACAATCCCCCAGAGATGGGGTACACCTGATGGCCAGCACTGTCACATGCAGACTGATGATTCTGGCCAGAGGTGACTATGAGTTATTTAAATACAGCATGGGAAATATTATTTTGTATAAGTCTCTGTTTGAACAGAAGCCTTTCACTACATTTCAGTAGTAAAATCAATAATTTTGAAAAACTGCCTGTAACTTCTGGTTTAATATTATTTTAGAAAAAAAATCTGGCAAAATATTTTAAGTTAAAAAAATTCTTTACTCTTGCATCTTAAAAATAGTCAAGAAGTTAATTTCTAAACAATTACAAAAACAATCACTCTGAGATTCAGCTGCAAGCACTTTTATTATTTTTTTTTATTTTCTATGTAAATTAATAACTAAATAATTGTGCCACAGAAACAGTAGGTCCAAGGTTCATAAAGAAAGTAGAGCTGCACCTCACAGAACTCAATGATCAGTGTCACTGAAAAGCAAGAATGAACTTTTCATCTGTTGTTTGCCATCATATGGGTTGTGCCCTCCAATCTGAAGCAAGACACGATAATGATATCTTTAAATGACAAAATAATAAAGTCTTTTGTTAATGTAGCTTCTTCTATTAAAATTAAAATATATATAATAATTATCTTATTCCAAAGGGCATTAGCTTGCTTCAGTAAAAATGTTTGGTCTCTCTTATGCAGACCAGTTTCAGCTTTGAAGCTCACAGAGCGGCCTTAATTTCATAGAACCACAGAATGGTTTGGGGTGGGAGTGGATGTTGGAGATCATCTGGTTCTATCCCCCACTGCCATGGGCAGGGACACCTGCTAGACCAGATTGCTCAGAACCCCATTGAACCTGACTCTAAACACTCCCAGGGGTGGAGCATCCACAACTTCTCTGTGTAACCTGTTCCAGTGCCTCACCACCCTCGCAGCAAAGAATTTCTTTATCGTATCTCATCTAAATCTAATCTCTTTCAGTTGGAGGCCATTCCCCCTTGTCCCATCACTGCATGCCCCCGTGAAAAGTTCTCCTGCTCTCCTGCAGACACCTTAGGAATTGCAAGGCTGCTCTTAGGTCCCCCTAAACAGTGAGCAGGTTCTCTGTAGGCTCTGCCTCCACAATGTTCAGCCAAAGTAATTCTGGTGCTGGAAACTGAATAGAGATCACTGAGTTTTCTCACACTCATGTGGACAAATTCTGCCTGTGAAAGAGCAAAGTGGGTGTGTGTACATATCAATTCTTCTGGGTAAGCCACTCTCAAAAATTAAATACAAACAAAAAATCTGGCAGGAGAACAAAGTCTGGGAAAGCTCTTCTCATAACAGAAAGTCCAGACCCCTCCAACAGAGAGTTAGTATGAGATTAATGCCAATTTATTGAATACTCAGCTGCATTGTTGCCCTATTGAATGCTAAGAGAATTTGTCCTGTTAGGGTTAGATTTAGGGAGGGGTGGGGATGGGGACAGACTGAGTTTCCAGCTGCCATGGCCCCAGCAGAGGAGCTGTGCAGGTGGGAAGGTCCTAGGTGAAAGGCAGGGGGCTTGCTGATTGTTGATTCATTTACACTGTGGGACACATCTCTGTATTGTGTTTAGAGTATGATATTAGGTCGTTTACTGTCCACTGCCAGGGGAGACAAAGAATACCAGTTGCAGTTGAGAGAGAGGGATGCCCCCCAGAGTGGAATTAAGACCATTTTAAATGGTGTGAACCACCAGAGAAGGGGTTCCTCTTCTATTAAATGAGATCTTAAATTACTGTAAGTTTGGTCAACTAAATTTCCCCCTCAAACATATGGCTGTGAGAGCAGGAGGAGCAGAGCAGGAATACAGCTTGGGAGCAGACAGGAATGTAGCTTTGGCCGTGGCTTTGCATTGTCTGCTCACAATGAACTTTGTGTCCTGTGGAAACCCTTCCCATGCCACTAGGATACTTACTGCTCTCAGGAGAATGCTTTTCACAGGCTTCTGGGGGGGAACAGGGGTCTGTATGTGCCATGCCTAAAGCAAAGGGAGTTAGAATCTATTTGAGTATGGATAAAGGACACAAAACCAGGAAAGGAAAAATGAGCAAGTATGTGTTATACAGGCTAGAGAGAATTGCTTCTTCCCTACAATTTTCTTCTGCTCAGTAAATGTTAATGAGGTTTTGGTGTGGGGCCCTTTCAGGATATGAATGAATATATTAGCTATTGACAGCTATGAACAGACTATTCGGAGTTATAAATGGAAATTATTTACTGGCGTGATGAAACCTGGAAACCTTTAGTGAAAGACAGCAATTAAGGGACACAGCAATAAAACTGGTAGAGGGAAGGAAAGAAAAAATATTACTGTAAAAAAGGCTTTTTAGTCTACATTTCAAAAGGAGTGAGCATTACTGATAAAACATGCAGCATGGAGTGGAGGGAGATAAGGAGCTTGAGCTGGCACTGCACGTACACTCCTGTGGCACCTGATGGGGCTGAGTCTGTAACTGCATGGGACACCCAGGCAGCAGGCAGGGAAAGGAAAGAAATCCCTTCATCACCTGGGCACACCACAAACTCTGGCTTTCCAGCTTCTCCTGCAGGTTAAGTAATAATGAGAGCTTATCAGTGCCTTGATTAGACACCAGGCCATGCATTGTCCTTTCCCTGGACAATTAACCTTTCTGGTGAAGAAGTGGTTCTGCCTTAGCTTACCTGAGTGAGCTGCCTTTATTTACAACTAGAGTCAATACAAGAACCACTGTGAACATTTTTGCACAAGTGGAAAACATATTATTTCAATCATTTAATTTATGTTTATTTCTAAGTAGAAGGAATCCTACTTCAACCAAAAAAACTTTCAGCTCCTACATAAACAATGAGCAAAAACCGCTTTAAAAAGCTTTTTTTTTTTTTCTTGTTAAACTGGTGTAATTTTAGGAGCAGATAGGGTCTCATTCAAGTGAGCAATGTCTCAATCTCATGAGTGTCCTCATGCTAGCAAAATTCTTAACGATAAATTACTCAGAATATAAGTTCTGCTTGAGCAATGTTTATAGAAGCAGGCTCTGGATTTCTCTGCTGACTGTGCTAACAAGAGTGTCAGCTGTGATTTTGCTTCTTGTGATATGGATTAGATCCAAGCTGAATTTGACTTTTTTCCAAGTCAATTATGAATTATCTGAGAACCAAAGCAGCCAAATGAAATTGCCCTGAACTTAAAAAGAAATTAAATTTCTTTTATGCTCAAGAAAGAAGAGAATCTTGCTATTTTTAAGAGGTAGGAAACAAATTTAGTGTGTGCCATGGGTTGTTTGTAAGAAGATGCTCAGATATTCTGTTGAAGAAGGGTCAGTTAAATCAAGAGAAATGGAAGCAGAGAGGAGGAAAATGTGCAACCAAAAATTTTCATAGGCCAATTATTGTGTAACATTTCAAGCCATGCACTACAAGCATGTTTCCTTAGGCAAATTAAAAAACCCCAAGCAACAAACCAACAGTGCTCAGAAAATGGTGTTTTGGGGCCTTGATGTACGAAACAGCTGTGCAGCTTGGGTTTACCAGGGGTGAGAAAACCAACTTCTGATTCCTTCCCAACTCTAATTTGCTCTGTGTCACACCACTTTCCTACCCCAGGTTTTACTATCAGTACAACTGGAATAAATAAAGTGTAAGGCTTAATGTTAATATATTTGAAGCACATGCATCTCTGACTAGAATAATTTTAATCTAATCTAGCTACAGGGTAGAATGAACGAAACAACAACAGGTGTCTTCATGCCACCCATAGTACCATTTTCATTGTCTTCTGCTCTGCCACTGCAAACAGGTGAAGCATTTTACAGAATTTTCTATTCTGAACATGGGCTAAATGACTGAAAACTTGTTGAGAGATCTGTAAGTGAATTGTATTGTGTCAACAATTTTTTTACATCCACAAAGAGAAAGATCCAGTGGTAGCAAGAGCTGAGAATAAATGATAATCTATCACAGCTGAAGGCAGTGATAAAATGTCCTTGGACGTTAGCAGGTGAAATTTTAATTTTAAAATGTTTTAAATTAATTTAGTTTTGATTTTATTATTTCAGTGGAATAAAAATGCAAGAGAAATAAACAAATTATTTTCCACCTGCAGTTTAATTTACGAATCCATGAAATCCAGTTTACTTTCATTTTATTTCTTTCATATGATTCTTATAAGAAGAGTTTTATTGACCATCTTTTTAGCATCCCCTCTGTGTTTTCCTGGGAATAGATCTGCTTCTAAATCAGCCAGATATTGCATCTGTCATCAAATACTTAATGATTTTTCTTATCCTTGTGTCTTGAAATAATTCTGAAAAACAATTTATGTGTCCATTAGTAGATTATTGTTTGCTCCGTAGCAAATGAAAATCCAAATAATGCAAGTGAGGCAGAATTTTGAGAAATTCTAAAAGCTGTAATTTTTCACAAGTTGAATTACCAAACTGTTATTTTATAAAGCTGTATTTATTAAAACTCTGCCTCCCCTTGCATGTTGGGCTATGATACACATTTTTTCCTCTGTTATGCAAAAAATGCTGAGTTTATTATGATTTAAATTTTGATTTTATCATCAAGAAATTATTGCTTTATTTCCTTTCTGTTCTTCATACAATCATCTTTTCTTCTTATCAGACTTGCCATTATTAATGGAATAATTTCTTAATATTGAAATAAATGGATTTCAGCTATTGATCAGCTTATGTCACATGAAACGACCAGAAAATACAGTTCAGGAAGGCTGCATTAAGCTAAATTACCTCTGTACACAGATACTTCCTAGTAAAAGATATTAATTTCCAAATTCATTCTGTGCATTAAAAAAAACCTAATTATGCCAGTAATATCCAGGTAAAATTGCCAAGATAATAGCAGTGATCCTGCTATTCGAAGAGATGGAGGCCGTACAGACCAGGAGGAGTAGCAGCATTGATTTATGTGCAGATACCAACTTTCTTGTCAGCATAGTATGTTGTGAAGAAAAGCCAATTTTCACATCCCCAAATCCAGTCAATTCTATCATTGAAATAGATTTTATGTCTTGGTCATTAAAGACACCCTTTTGATTTCCTTGGGGAGTGAGAAGTTTAAGAATGAAAGATTCTTTCACTTCAGAATACAAGAACTTTTGCCTGTTCCAAAAGGATAAGACATCTGTGTGAGATGAGATCAAATCCTTATTTTTATTCTGAGTGAAAGAGTCCATAAATAAGGATGGATTCCTCTTGGGCTATTTTTTTAAAATATAGATATAGGTCTACATATCTGCATATCTATCTTTAATGTCATCAGTTTCTGAGTGAGGGAGTCAGACAGTAAAACACAGCATGAAGTCTCCTACATTCCTGTGCCACTCAGGGGTAATGAGCATAGCATGACGCCTTGTAAGTTTTTCTGAAGAGTCTCTCAATCCCAGTAATGTGATGATCAATTTATAGAAGCAGAGAAGACCCCCTGCATGGGCTTGTTCTGTTTAGTCCTCATTCTGCCGAGATGTTTGTGTAATGATTTTTGGCTAAATTTGTTCAGTGATCAAATTTTACACACGGATATACAACATTGCTCGTGCTCTCCCCTGCCAAACCAAAAGGCAGATGGTAGCCAAAAAGATACCCAGAAAAAACAGAACCTGGCAACTTTGTCCAAGACTTATGGAAGATGAGGACATCCTCCATATGAGATGAATGACGCCCACAGTAATAATTGTTTGGCTCCAAAAGGGAGCCTGAAAAGGCGTGGACAAACACCAACCTGTCATTGCTTTTCAAGAAGTCAAAGAACAGTGAGGACACACCCTGGGCTGCACGCCAGAAATCCTGAACATACACCTTCCTCTTGACAAATTCCTCTTGATTCTTATGTTTAATCTTGAGAAGATGAGCAAGTGCCACCTGTGACAGATATCACTTCTTCCATAATGTCTCGCCCTGAGTCTTGTTGCATTAACTGCTGAGATAACCATGAGCATAACCTACTGTCCACGGCAAGGCAAACATGAGGAGGTCTTGCTTCAAACACAAAGGAGATGCTTCAGAGCAATTTTGTGTTATTTCTTTAATTCATTTTGGAATGAACAGGATGAAGTTTTCACTTGATTTTTTTTTAAAAAACAGTCCTCAACAGAGAGCTACTAAGAATGGAAATGTGGAAAAGTAATGCTTGGGAAAGTCAGAAGCAACTGTAGCAGCTACTGAGCTTCATTAGTGCTTCAAAAATGGCTACTCCCACTACTGGGCAGTGACAGATGTTTTTTAGTTCATTTGCACGTCTTTGGCTTTCAACTCAATTCCAAATTTTTCTTGAAAGCTGCCTCTCATGGTTTTTGGCGGCATAGTGCTAAACAAGAGATGGTACAGGATAACTCTTATAATGGATTGGATTGTACATGTTCACTGAATGAACATTAATTGAATATTAACACTATACTTTTCGTTAGGTCAATGTCAAAATCAAAGTTAGTTACAGGATCTTAGGAACGGGAACAGAAGAGGGATGGATGGATGGATGGATGGATGGACAAATGCTTCTGCATAATATAGTAGGAAAGAGTAAAACACATCTTAATTCTGTATTTTGCTATTAGACTTTTCTGTGCTTATTCCTATCCAGTGCCCAATTTTTTTTCTAAACACAGTCAATCCTTTTTGCTTCATTATTTCCCCCTGTACGTATCCAAGTTTATCCAGAGGTACTACAAGGGACCTAGAGAATTTTTGCATCTCTTGCTTCAGGAGTTGCTGTCTGAAGCCCTATTTCTAAATCCAAAATTTACTTTAATTCTCTGTCAGACAGTGTTGATTACCGAGTTAGAGAAATTGATTCACGAGGAAAGGTTAAGGAGCTAAATACAAATAGCTTGGCTACACGATGACTGAGACAGATGGGAACATCATAATAGGCTGCAGAGTACGATCGCACTGAGAAGGAAGGGCCTCTGGGGGAAGGCATAAAACATAATCTGGCTCATTTCGAGTCTTCCAATTGTCACCAGAACCATTATGGTGAAAAGGGAAGCAGGTGGCTGCTTTACATACTCTTTTGAATTTAAACAAGTCTCAGCAGAAGCACTTACTTAGTTATGGGTTATCACAAGAGTGCAATATTTGCCCTGCTCCTTTAGATCAAAGCTCTATCCAGCTGCAAATCCTGCCTCCTGCAGTGCCATGAATCTGATGCTCTGGAGCTGAGGAAATGTGCAGGGTTCCTCCTCTTGGTCTTCTCCCAGTTGCCCGCATTTTTTGGCAAAGGGTTTTCTTGAGGTTTTATTAAGACCATTGCATTTAACAACTACAAATTAACCCAGCTCTCCATTATTCCTCTACTTTTAAACCCGTTATTATTTTTGACACTGGAAGTGATTTCCCCAGTTTAGTTATGCATGGAATGCAGCTGTTGTCTAATCAGTAGATTGTGTGTTCTTGGCTTCTATGTGTAAAGATTCAATGGATGTTTTTTCAGGCTTACAGAAAAAAGGCTTTATTTCACTTGCCTTTTTTCTAGACTGTGTGCTCATGGTCTATGTGTTCACTTTTCTTAAATTCCTCCCCTAAATAGCTATTCTGCACTTCCCATTATGTTTTTCGCCTCTTTTTTGTCCCCTTTTAAAAATCAACGATGTATTTTTATTATATTGTATATCTGGAGTGTACCCAGTGTTCAAGATATGAAGCTGTCATAAACTGTGAACCTCATATTTGTGGATTTTTGACTGGTGCTGAGCAGGGATGACATTCACAATACTATACTGTGACACAGCATCTCTTTCCTACATAGTGGTAATAAATCATATTATATTTGTGTCAGTGTGGTTGTTTTGTCCCAGGTGTTTTACCTTGAAGCACTGGATATTGAAAATGGGTTATTTTCTCTCCCAGTCTAATATTTGGAGATGTGCAGCAGAGGGAGATAACTCTTTTATTTCTGTCACCAAATATAAGAAAAAACAATTTCTTTCCTTGTCCAAAGTTAAGCTTTCATGGAGATGGTGGATTTTAAAAGGGTAATTCTTGCTTTGGCCCAAGAGCCAGAGCCACATCATTATTGGACAGGCAAGAATTCTTATTTTCAATGTTCTTTCTCTGTGTGTAACAGCTTGCTGCATTCAGTAGCAGTTATAATGTGAGAAAGATGGAGAGTGGAGGATTTGTATGGGTGGAAAAGAGGGAGAGAAGGAGAAGATTTGCAGAGGGGAAGACGACAAAAAGAGAAAAGGCAAGTCCGTTCACTGCAGCTATGCTTTTGGTAAAATACATACAGAATATTTTCTGCATGGGATGCACAGAGCACGGATAGGGTTAGAAGCTATTCAACACAGATATAAAAACAAAGTTCAATTAAACCCATGTACAAGTTGCCAGAGTTTGCAAGGATCTTGGCCAATCAGTGCACAAACCTTTATTTTGTAATGAATGTAACTTTAACCTAGAGAATAGCACACATGATTTCTAAAATCTCTCTGATAAAACCTCTTTGAAACGGAAAGGACTCCAAGTTTCACTTACATCAATACCTTCCTAAACAAGCAGGACCTGTAGAAGAACATGTTCTACCTAAAAATAAATGGTTTTTGTTCAAAGATATTCACAAGATTTGAAGAATACAGGAATCTGAGAAAAGATGCATTAGTACACATACGTCGTTTGTGCTATTCAGTAGCTGTCATACTATATGTAAAAAGTGATGTTCAAGCAATTAACATATTAATGCTAATGTCTCAAACTATAATTTAACTGAGGCTTTATGGCTGAGACACAATAAAGATAAGAAATTGTCAGGCACTCACTGTTCTTTAGGAAATGTAAAAAAGAGAATGTAACTTGAATATGTCATGGTACTCATTTCACTTTATAATCTCCAGAGGCTTTCCAGAAGAAACCCTCAAATATCTGTATTTTGATCTTTACGTATATAAAAGAATATTTCCTATTGTTATGATTGTGAGCTGGAAAGCTGTAGCTGGATGAAAAAGATTTCCCTAAGTAAAAACAAAGCACTGCCTAGTGTACTAATGTGTGAAATTGTTATGGAAAGCACTTTTCATATGAAATCCTAATTATAAATTATGATTTTCAACAAAAATCATGACATTAATTTAAACACAGTCAAAACAATGCCGCTTCATTGATAATAGTATGGTGGACATTGTGTGTAATATTTTCAAAAGCAACCCTGGGTAACTGTAAAAACTAAGAGATTTACACCTTCACATGCATAAAATACCTTATAAATATGGATTTTATACAAAGATTTTGACATCTGTTTTTAATGACACCCCCCCTCCACCCTGGTGCAAAAGAAGCATTTAGTTGCAGGGTATCAACTGCCACTTATGACAAACTGCTTTCTCTATGTCTCTGTTTTCCTGTAATCAAATTAAAATGGAGGTCATGGTTTTTTTCATGATATGTCATTGGATTCAGAGAGAGCCATTGTAATTTGATATGCTCTAAATTTCTGTGCTTTCTTTCACTATCTAGCCTAGTGAGAAAAAAGACAAATGTTGCACCATTTCCAGATTTTTTCTTAATTTTAGAAGTAAATTTATCTCTACAGACCTGAATGTCTTTAGTATTATGATTTTGATTTGGAATGGTGAGTTCAGACACTGATGAACATGAACCCTTTTTTACATGGAGGAAAAGATGCATGAGCTATTTTTCTGTTGTGGTCTATGGCAACAATTCCAAGCTCTCCTGGTTCATATACAGCACTGTGAAAGTAGACAGTTTGAATACTGAATGCAATTGCTTTCCTTTTGCAGTATATTTTTTATGGTGTCCCTCATTTTCAGGATTCATGGACTTCATGATAAAGAAAAGAGAAAAGCTAAATATTACTTTGTAACTTCCATTTTAAAACCCCTTGTACTTTTATACAATGCTTCAGAAGAAAGATTAACAAAGCTGCCTTCTAATTAATGTCTTTCATGTTCCCGGAACTACAAGAAATGTTGAAATACAAGTGATATTGGCATATACTTGTGTATGCCATTTCCACAATTGGCTTAACTTTTTAACTTATGATTTTTTTAATGCCCTTGCTAACGCTTTTCTGTTTGACAGAATATCAGCCTTTAAATGAGGCCAAAGAAATCAATTATCCACCATATCACCACAGTATTTTGTGCCTTTAATTTTTGCTTTAGACAAAGTCATGTGCTGTTCTAATTCTTTTCTTATGCATCAGGCTTACATTACTCTTCTTTGCAGCCAGTGCCCTAAAAGTGTAGCCTATTTGTCATCTCTCATTTGCACTGACAATGTCAACAACTGCTTTTGCTGAACCCACAGACACAGCCTCCACTAATGTCTATTTTAAATTTACTGACAAGTATCTTTTGCTGTCCTCTTCCCTGGAATAATATAATTTTTAGATTATTGTGGGACTTTTTAAGATTATTTTTTCCAGATCTATGTGCAAAGCATCTTCACTATTCTTTTTTAGCCTCTCTTTTGCACATGGTGACTACTAAATCCTACAAGAATATTTAAGCCTCTGCCAGCTTTTTCCATTGACCTTTGCGTTGAAATGTTGAATGTCTTTGCAAGGCTCAAAACATCAGCCTTTCTGGCAATTGCAAACAAAAATCAGAGTCAGAGCAAAGTGACTTTCTTTGTGAACAAAGCACAAAATTGCAGTGAGAGCAAGTGCTGGTAAATGTATTGGATGAGACCAAAAGAGCCAAGGGGAAGCACCTTGGAGCATTGCTTTTAAAGCCAAGTTGTCAGTTGTGTTAAGTTTTGAGTGAAATCTGGGGAATTCAAAGGGGAACATGCTGCTGGCATATTGACCTGCAGGCTGGCTGAGGCAAACCACCCTTGAGCTCCCAGGATCTCCTTTAATAAATTACAGGGCTAAAGAGCACTAGCTGGGACAAAAAGCACGCGTCTCTAAGAAAAGAAGTTTGTTTGTAATTCCAGGACCTTCTCATGCTTAAAGACAAGCACTTAAAGATTGAGCACTGTTTTCAGTGTCCAGCTTTATTGCAAGCAAGGCCAGACAGTTCCTCTCTGGCTCAGGGAACAGTAATTACTTTTTCTACCGTAAAATTAGCTCATTCAGCTCCCTTTTCCTGAGATACAGAGAAGCAGTTTTTCTCAAGTAAAGGGAACTTACTTGTCTCTATGTAAATGCACCATATTTTTCCCTGAAGCTTCTTTTCAAAGAAGCACTTGCTACAAACAAAAATCCTTAGTGTTCATAATATCTAAAAGGATCAATAAGGATTTGGATTTTGAATATATATGCCTGGCTGCTATTGAAGCTGCACGCAATGTTCATAACCTGGAGTGAAAGATTCTGACAGCTGTTTTGGTAGTCATAAAAGACGAAGGACAAGAAGTGATCTGGGATGGAGCACAATGGGAAGATTCAGAACCTGAGGCTGCTGCTCTTAGGAGAGCTGAGTAATGAATAGATCTACAGTGAGTGTGCTTTCAGAGCCAGTGGCCTCTTTTCTAATGATTTTGGTGGAAATCACAGTCAATCTCTGGGAGCAATCCCATGTAAAAAGTTGTTACCATTTGGCCTTCATATTGTGCTTACATGCACAATGACTATTACATGAACAATGTGAAAACCCTGGAAAAAATGTGATTTTATTTAGAGGGAGGTTAATTTCACCTAATGCTAATATTCTAAAAGGTCAATATCTCACCTCAGCTCATTGTCTGGTATCTTTCTTATCAGCAGGAAAGGCAGCAAGAGAGAACCTTCTCCAGAAGGTGATCTATCCTACATACCTTAGACATCTATCTCAGGAAAGAGTGGGTGAATTGCCTGGAAGTGCCTCTTTTTCCCCCTGTGATTAGACTGCTATTCTAGGCAAGATTTAAATTTCTGATTGGCTAAAGTTAAGTAAATTGAATCCCAGGGATATCTGTCTCAACAACAGAACACATTTTGCTGTGTTTTCTATCATAATAACTTTTTGTACCATGCATTTGTGCCATTCACTTTTCTACAGCTCCCTGAAAGGGGGATGTAGCAAGGTGGAGGCTGGCCTCCTCTCCCCAGTAACAAAAGACGGGATGAGTGGAAATAGCTTCAAGTTGTGCTAGGGAATGTTTAGGGTGGGTGTTAGGGAAAATTTTTTCTCATAAAGGGTTGTTAAGCATTGGAACAGGCTGCTAAGAGTAGTGGTTGAGCCACCAGCCCTAGGGGTATTGAAAAGATGCATAGATGTGATGCTTAGGGACATGGTGTAGTGGTGGTCCCGGCAGGACTGGATTAATGGTTGGACTTGAAGATCTTAAACGATTCTATGATTCTAGGATTTTGGCTATATTACTGCTTATACAATATTTAAAAAACTATTCTGCACTTCATCAATTTTTTAAAATTAAAATTATAGAGAATAAAATAATAATATTGATTCTTAAATTTATTTAGCTTCTTAGTTGGATTATGTAGTGTGCTTTAATGCAGAAAAAGGCTTAACAGGAAACAAAAAATATTGTGATGTGTGGAACAAGGCAAATTATGCTTGCAGGTGTCAAAGGATACAGAAGACTTGTTTCTAAAAGTAAAGAAAACATTCCTCTTTCTAAGCAACACATAAATATATCCTGTCATCTACTCTAATAATTGCATGATCTCTGGAAGCCTGCAGGCATTTAACAACTAATAGAAAGGATACAAAGCATTACAGCACTAGTATTCTCTTTTTTTTTGTTCTCAAGAAAGCTCATCTGTTTCATTTTTTGAATAGGTGTGATCCTCTATTAGACTGTGGTGTACTCAAGGTGGATTTTGTCATTCACCATGAAAAGACAGAATTCCAGTCTCTTGATGCAGGCAGTTCAATGTGCTAAGCAACCCTGGGAAATTGAATTTACTTTCCATTGTCATGTGCTGGCAGACAGAGTTAGGTAAAGGGGCAAGTGATGCACATCTGGATCAGAGTGTGGGAGAGCAGAAAATGTACTGTACAACAGTTTGATGGATGGGAATGATCACCAGCAACTGGTAAGGCAAAGGATCAAAGTAACAATAAAAACTAAAGACCAGGGGAGACTGTGAAAAGACTGATTAAACTTTTGTGAGTTTTATACCTTCTAAAGGATAAAGGTGTAAGCAGGCAGTCTCCTGTGGAATGTATGTTTGCAGAGTGAACAAGCTGTTACAGGACTCCAAGAAGCTACTGCCATTTTGGCTGGGGTTTTCCAGCTCTCAGAGACCACAGGGGCAGGGTCTGTCCTGAGAACCCACAGCCAGGTGCTCTGGCTGGTCCATGAAGTAGTTCTCTCCTACTGTGTATCTGGAACTCTTGAGAGCAGTGTTGTGAAGGACCTGGAGCTGGTCCCAACCATATAACCTTACATCATACAACGGGTGAAATATTCTATAGATCAATTGCTCAAGCCATTTCTTGATACTTCAAAGGGCATCTCTGATGGCTCCAGTAGTGCCATAGTCATAGAACAGATTTGAAAAGGGGAATGGTATAGAAGCTACCTCTGAACTGGGAGCATCAATGTTCCATAGAAAACTATGTATTCTTAGACATTTCAACTTCCACGTTGAGGGCCATGGCCACTGCACTGTTTTATCTCCATTCTTGTGAGCTCTCTCAGATGTAAGTTTTTATAAGCATCTAACTTAACACAAGAATTCATATTCCACTCATTTCCAAGTGCCTGGAGTACCTGCTTGTATCATTTCCTTGGTAGTAGCAAGAATGAGGAGAGAAGGGGCAGCAGTAGCTATGAATCTCTGAGGGGGATTGTTATTACATTCTTTGAATGTTTAAGTAATAAAATAACCATTGTGATCAGTTTAAAAATGTATAAAAACCCTCTTGCCTTCAGGAAAGTAATGTTCAACTTCCATTTCCTCCAGAGACAAATATCAATTCAGAGGAGCAGGAGAAGATAGAATGGAATGAACCAGGTTACTGTAAGACTGTAGGGTCATCACAATGTAACTCTAGATATTGTTGCAAAAGCTGTAATATTAAATCTCCCTGGGTGGAGAGATGGATGCAGTCCAAGGGCAACCTAGAGGGAAATAAGACTGAACTAATGAAAGTCTGTCCTCTCAGTAGTATGTAAAGAATGTCTCCAATATTCTGCTCACTAAAATAGTGTCTCTGGGCAATATGAGAATAATCATAGGTAGAAATTACACTTCCTCCCAAAAATCACATGAAGAAGAATAAAAATCATGCCTGAGAAAATGCGACATGTACATTTCAGCAAGCTGTCTCACTCTTAATGACATTTGAGTATCTTCTGAGATTTTCTGACATAATGAGATTTTAGACTGGATTAGAGGATGTCTTTATTTCCTTGAATTCTGTGAACTGCTGATTACCTTCTGATTTTCTTCCCTGTTCATATTTGGTTTTGTGGAAGTTCTTTATTGAAATTGTTAAAAGAATATATTTGACTACATGTCTTTTGACAGAGCTATGAAATACACGTTCTTTGAAAAATTTAACTAAAGTTTACTCAGGTGAAATAACTCCTGAGGATTATCCCTTCAATTTTCAAGATAAGACTAGAACAGTAAATTTTATGATTCTCCTTA
This sequence comes from Thryothorus ludovicianus, assembly GCA_013397245.1. Classification (NCBI taxonomy): domain Eukaryota; kingdom Metazoa; phylum Chordata; class Aves; order Passeriformes; family Certhiidae; genus Thryothorus; species Thryothorus ludovicianus. Next base: position 249,200 of record VZTB01008899.1, on the reverse strand, counting down.
GGAAGTAGAACTTGTGGGAATTAATATTATCCTAAAGCAAAGATCACAGGATCAGAATAACTGGGATTGGAAGGGGCCTTTGGATATCACCTACCCTAGCCCTTTGGCTTAGAACAGGACTGGATAGACCCCTATCCGCAAGGAGACCTTTATAAATACCTGCTGACTACGCTCAATCACCTTCAATATTTCTGGAATGATTTCAGGATTATATGCTCTAGCACTTTCTCTGGGTGAGAGGTGATGCTAAAAAACCTTTAATTCCCATACTCTTCCTTCTTGCTCCAGTTGAAGACAGAAGAGATATTTTCTTTCTTCCACTTCTCAGGAAGCCTCTCTCAATTGCTATGACTTTCACAGGGGCCTCCTGGTGACATCTGCCACCTCCCTAAATGTTCATGGCAGAATGGGCTTGCACATGATCAGTATGTTCTTACGTTCCCTAACCCAGTCCTTTTTCATCAAGAGCAGTTTTTATACCTCAGGAACTAAGATAACTTTGATTCTGGCACTGTTCAACTGTATCAGAGATATGTTTTGCTTGCACCTTAAAAACTCTTATTGCAATAGTGTGCATATTTAGCCCATTCTGACACAGGTTTTCAGGCTGTAGGCTGGCATGGGTTAGACATAACATCTATCTTCACATTCACATATGTAGACTAGACTGATTTAAAAAAAGAAAGAAAAACACTAAAACCATGAAAAATAACAGTATTTTCCCCACAAGTTTTAGAATTGGGATAATAAGACACTAGTTACATACGTGTCTACATTTTTGATAAAGGAAATGGCCAAAAAAGTTGTATCAAATTGAGAAAAAAAAAATCAAGATCATGGTCTCAGATAGAGGCAAATACTTAAATGACAGGATGATGAGGCATCTAGTTTCTTGGACCTCTGAGCAGAATTAATAAACTTGAACAAATTGTTCGATGCCATTTAGTGATTTCCTGGATCAGTCTATAAAAATTTGTTGATTATTTGCCACTAGTCATATAAGTGTGTTTATTCATCTTACTGAAATTATCTTGGTGAATTATGCTTTCTCTCATTGAGTGCCACTGTTCACTACTCCACTGTACCATGGTATTGACTGGAAAAAAGAAACTTCAACCCCTCTAGGAAAAGCTTTTACCATTGTCTTTGTCATATCTGTTTTATACACTTACCCATTCCACCTTATCCTTCTTCACTATATTACTTTTTATTTCCATGATGCATAAGTGAAATATACTGCTCCATTTCTTTTTAGAGATATAAGGCATCTTGGTAGCAGCCCTGTAATGTCTGCTAGAGCCCTGTTCTGGCCAGTAACACTCTCCTGAATGGAAGTTCCTCCCTAGAAATGACAAGTGTTTTAATGTGAAGTTACTTGCTGTGTAATATGATGAAGTCTTTCCCGTCTTTTCCAAAGCAAGAGGCCTTTGCACACCTCTCTTCCCAACAAATCACACACAGGCATTTGAAATGGGACTGTAGACAGAAACATTGTTGACTGGTTCATTTCTATTAAGTACAATTAAAATATATTTTCTCCTTCTTGTCCTACAGTGGTATTGTGGATATGTCACTATCCTGATGTTTGCAAACTGACAAATATTGACAAGAAGTGATGCCTTAAGTTTTAGCTTTTCTATTTTTTAGAGACACTGTGCTGTTTTAATGGGTGATTTTAGGTTTCATATTAAGTGCTACTGAGTTCTTTCCGCAGAGTAGAGAGACAAAACAATTCCTTCTCTAGCTTGATACCAAGGACAACTTTCAGGCCCAAGAAAACAACAGTGAAGTGAGAAGTAAAAACCAGGAGGATGGAGCTTCATAACCTGAAGCTATGGTTGGACAATTGAGTCTAATATTCTAATGGACCAGAACTTATAAAAGTGTGGGACCTTGTGATCGAGAGTCCCTTTTGTGACCATTTTGGGGCATCTTGGCTGTGGTCTGGCTGGGCTCTTGAGTGGCCCAGGTGTACCCATTGAGGCCTTTTAATAAATATCTGCTATTTCCTCTTGCTCTGTCTGGTCTCTGTTCCAGGTCATATCTCCAGAAGATATCAGTTGTATGTGAGAGAGGAGCCTTTGCCACCAGAAGGTTTTGATTCCAGATGAAATGGTAATTTGTCCTGATAAAAACCCCACCCATATCTCTTTGCACAGAACTTATTTCCTCAATGTTCTTGTGCTGCACTATAGTCTAGAATGGTATTCTTGACCCACTTTGAGCATACAAAATATTATATATTATGTTACATATCCACATAATGCATGTTCTAGATTGATCAAAATCATAGAATATGTTCCAAATATTGCCTGAAAAAGATTGAAGTGCATCCAATTTAAAGATTCATTATCTAGTTTAGGACAAAAACTTTGGAAGAACATGGGGAAGCATTGCCGCAATCACTTTTAAACTATGCATTCATCCTCCTCTGATTACATGAGACCTTATTTACCTTGAGAGAGAGTTAAGAATCTTGATTATGAGCTATGTCAGCCCCTTGCCCTTGCAAGATGTACTGCCTTTAAAATAGTGTGTGCTGAGATAAATCCCAAGAATCCTATGCAAATTAAGAATGTTACTGTTGGTCCCTCCCAAATGTTCTGGAGCTTAGGACAACCTATTTAGTTTGCCTACTGGGTACTGCACCAATACTAAAAGAGAAAGATTTCAAGCACATTACAGGACGTTAACTAGATAGCTATTTCAAAAGTCTAGAAGTAATAAAAAAGAAAAAAAGCAACCCACAAAAACAAACAAACAAAAAACCAAAACGCTTAACTAGCCTGTATCCTTTCAGGGAGGATTTTCCAAGGACAGTTAATTTCTCTGCACAGAGAAAGAGCCTAACTCCTCCTCATGCCCAAGAAATTCTCCTCTCTCAGTTTTCCCTCTACTTCTGTGATCTAGCTGCACTAAAGGACACCTACAAGAGTCAAGTGCCAGTTCGAGACCAGCTAGCAGAAAAACATTGAAATGGAAAAGTGCAGTTTTGCAATTAAACTTAAGTCTCCCCTTTTTGCGTTGTCTCCTTCATTTCTCTTTCTATAATTCTGCTTGTATTATTCTGACAAGGACTTCTGTAAACTCCCAAGATGCCAACCTGAAGCTGACAAGAATGGTGGCAAAAGTACCTAAAGCACAAATTCTTTTGACAGACTCACAGGAGTCTGTTGTCTGCCGGAATCACCTTTCATTTTTTCCTGTGTGCATTTCTTTTGCTTTGCCCTCTGCAGACACCTCAGCGACAGCCTGAGGGTGTTGGGCATAATTCTGCAAAGACATGGAGAAGGAAAAGAAAATGCCAAGTGTCAAGTCTATCCTATGACCTCCCATTACTATACAAACTTTAAAGGAAAATCATGGGAAAGTGGCCAGTAACCTCTTCAGGTCTAGATAAGTTTAATTGATTTCCAAGTACTGTCTTAGCTGTGCTGAGAAATATGTGTGTTTAGGATACAATATTCACTGAAATAAATTAGAATCTTTATTCTGACTTCAGTGAGCTGAAGGTTGACTCTGGTTTCCATCATGAGAGTTCTGTAATACACATTTTTAAAGGATTGATGCAAAAACCATCATTCCAGTGGCACGTAAAAAAGAGGCAACAAGGGACATTCTGAAGTTTTGTACTAGAAACACAAGATCAGTAGAGCATGAAAGCTCATATATGTACTCTTATATAATAATAATAATAAAAGATGATTTTTTTTGGCAGTTACTGATGATGTAATTTTTGCCATTACTGATCCAAGTGCTTTATGTTGTTCTTTTGATGAAAATGGCATCACTTACCCTGATCATTCAGTTATATTGTTAATTAAATCCAAGCAGTAATGCTCAAAGGAACTACAGATCAGCACACTGAAAAAGGGTAACTACCCAAAGATAAACCACAGACTTTGACAGAAACTAAATCAAACTGCAGCATTTAGCTAACATATCCCTTTGAATTTTTTTGTCATTCTGAGTGGGTTTTATTTTAAAATAGAGATTATTTGCATCAGAACTGGAAATCTGACATTCTGTATCTATGTCCACTCGTTTGACATTCCTATCATAGCAACTTACCTTCACTGCCATTTGTCACAAATGCTGATGTGGATATGTCTGCTGTCTATGCAGATATGTCATAGAGAAAAAACCAACGGAAATAAAAGTAGATGTCAATAAAGAAACAATGATGTTTCTGTAAGCATTGTGTTAAATTATTGGATGTTATCACTGCTTACTCATCATCAGTAGCTGAAGTTTACATGGCAAGGAGTTGTAGTGTAAAGTATGATGTTCCACAGGTTTGAAAGGTCAAGTTTAATTTTCCAAACATCTGTAAGTTTATTTTCAACACTTCAATGGCAAATCAAATACACTTGAGCAAACTTGTCATATAAATAACTTGCAGTATTGAAGATACAAATCCAGAGTAAAATTGGGAAAATCATAGTCCCTACTGGGTAAAAAGAGCTAGGATACCCTGGAAGTCAGAAGCATCTGGCTTGAGTGGCCGCAGCATTCTTAAATGGCATCTTTTCTAAGTAACCAAGAGCAGGCACATATTTTCAGTGGGAATAATACTAATGTGCCTAATGTTATTTGGCAGTTTAATATTTATTATTATATAACATTTGTGGAAGGAACTGCACATGGGAGGAAAGAGTGCAATGGCTCTTGGCACCAGCTTTCATTAAGAACTGATCACTTTGAAAAGGAGAGGATCACTTGGAAAAGCGCTCAGCTCTTGGGAAGTCAGAATGCAAATGGTGCCACCCACTCAGGATGAGTATCAGGGGCTCTGGGACACTTCCTTGTGGCAACTGACTTCAGTACAACCATCACCATGATGGCAATTGTCATGAACTGTGAGTCCTCTTATATGGCACAGTGGGATGTGCTGCCAAGGAGGAATGGGGCCCGTAGCCCAGCCAGTAACAGGTCTGCCCTGTTTTCCTAACCCAGGACTTACTGCCTTACTCGTGGAGTTGATAGTTATGACACTTATTTTAGTGACACACACAACAGAGAAACTGGAGTTAAATGACCTCAGAAAATACAGCTAACAAATCTTTCAGGAGATTAGGCACTTTATTTAAAAGGATTTTTTTCCTTTAATTTAACTTACACTATAATATTGACCCATGCATTATCTTTTTCTTTCTTCTCAATTTTCCTTTTCTCAGTCTTTTAATTTTCCTTCACCTTCATTTCTTCTTTTCCTGTGCAAGCCACCAGTCTAACTGACAATAAAGAAAAGGGATGAATGGGGTGAGAGTTAGGGACACATAAAAAAAGCAACTATGGGATAAAAATATAGAAAATAATAAAAGAAAATATGAAGCAAGAAAGCAGCACATTTCAAAATAAACACATCTCAATAAAAGACATTACAACTATCACAAAGAAATTAAAAAAATGCCTAATTTTACATCAACAGAATGCAAAGAACAGGAAAAAAGAAGTTTCTTTTTCAAGTTCCTCATCATGAGTATAAGGTTGCTGGAGAATATACTATGTCTTTTATTGAGGAAATTTTTTTCAGTATTCAAACTTTAACAGGAGATTCTGAACAAGATTTCCTACGCTTGTGATTTGTCTGACTGATGAAGGAGTATTTTCAGCATTGTCCACTATTTATTACCTCAGGCATTCAGTTAATGCAGCTCATCTTCTCTTGTGTCAATTTTCATCAAGAACATGTTCTGGTTTCTCTTTAATCTGTATTCATGCCCAAACAGAACATATCCATTTTTTTTACATTTGGTTTGAAATAGCTCCATTTAATAGATGGGACACATATCTAATTTAAAGAATAATCTTTGTCTTGATTCTTATCTCAGGTTACTATAAATCACAGATAATTCCTCTGAGGTTATCGTAGTTACATGAATAAAAATCCAGATAAAAGAACAAAGTGCTTTCTCCTCTTAAGCATTTGTGAATTTTTCTAAGCAAGACTCTGATAATATAATCAGGAGCAGTGATAAACCCTTAACAGATACCTACTGTTCACAGTTAAATGACCTTTCAGGTCAGCTGTTCAATTACCATGACTTACTAAACAGTGGTATCTCTTCCATTCAGTGCCTGGTGTTGAGTGGTATGTTCCTGACAAGCAGAAGAAAATCCAATTATCTACTTTTCTTTCTTGCTTTTTCAGGAAGCATTCGCATTTTTAATACATCATGTGGCCATACAATACACATGATGATAGGGCACGTTTAGGAGAATTATATTTTTGTAACGCTTTTTCATGAAGTTGTAAGAGACAGAATCAATTTGCTGCTGCAGCCTTTTGTTTAAAGAAAACAGTTTTAAATCTGTGCCTGGACAGGTTCTGTGGGATAATGTTCTGAAAAAGAAATAGAGAAGATGCTATTGCATTTCTTCTTCAACCCTTTTGGACCATCTTAGGAGGGTTGCTGTGTATTAAATGGCAAAAATTTCGAGCTACCTGTCACAAAATAATTGTTTCTCTAAAGAGGAAACTATTCCATGCCTTTCACAACTCTTCTGAAGCCCATTGCCAAAAATCCTACGGAACCAGATAAATGGTCATCTTCAAATTACAGCTCTCAGCTCCTGAGAGCACAGAGACTTCTGTGTAGTCCTTTTCTCCACAACAGTCTACCTCAGATTGTTTTGGAGGTTTAAACTATGATTTTCATAAAACCCCATCCACAAAACTCAAACCCACTTAGGGGTTGTCCACTTTATTTTTTTTTGGTTTATATGTATATAACAGCATTAGAGTGTATATGAGTTTCTTGACCTTTTTTTGTTGGTTTTGCCACTGCTTCACGGTAGAAACATGACAGGTATAAACTTGTTCAAAACCACCCATGTACCTCACCCAAACTTGCAAGCTTAGAAATACGTCTGAATCACTCATTTTTGATACAGACTCAGTTTGCTTTTTTTGTTATTTCTGTAGTAAAATGCACGAGAATCTGGCTGGATTCTTGATATTTTAACTACCAATGTGGGTTTTTGTTGTTTATAAACCATAATAAATGCAACTGGGAGGCTTTTTGAGTCTCAGCAACTTGATTTTCTGTGGCAGAGTAAAGAGTGCCCTGGGAGTATGTTTCATTGTCTTCAAATGCCATGGAAACCTTCTGACCTTTAAATGTAAACATTCCGTTTTGCAGGAAGAGGTTTAGCCAAAAGATTCTCATTAACATTTGTGGCAGCTAAGAAGCTGAATGCTTTTGTGCTAAACTGAAATTTACCTCTATGCCACAAACTACGAAACTGCATGAGGGAAGTCAGAGATGCTGCTTATGCTGAAAGTCCTTTCAGAATTGATTTTGCAAAGTTCTCCTACAACAGGCAAGGGCATATCCTGGACTTATTTTGTGTGGTCCTGATATTTTAAAATCAGATGGCATTCTGACTTGAGGTATTCAAAGATTGACTTTTAACTAAAATTAAAAGATAACTTTACTAGAAGTGTTTACTTCAAAACTTCTATGGTGCTAGAGCATCAAATGCCTTTTGTCCAATAAACTAAGTGTCTTTTTATATGATACAATGCCCATTTTCCTGAAAGGCAAATAACCTGTGGAAGTACACATGCTGCTTCATCAGTAGCATTTTCTATTAATTCAGATGCATTTTCTATGAACTACTGACAAAATATTCAGACTCTGAGAAGACACTTATTTCGTCTGATGATTCATCTTTCTCTGAATTTTGCCAATTCCTTAGCAGTAGCACTGTGGTGCTACTTAATTTNCATTATCAACAGTAAGGCAGTTAAACTTTTATTGAACATTATGCTTTAGAGAACCATACATTTTTGAGGTGATGGGGACTGCTATGTTGCAAGAAGTATTCCTAGAGAAGTTTAAAAACTGAGTGAATTCCCTTACTTCTCAACGGCAGTATGAAAAGTCCCTCTGACTTTGTGGACCAAGACTTCATGTCAGTATTGTATTTTCATAGCACTGATGTGTGAAAACAAGTAAACTAGTTCCTGATTTGCTGCTATCACTTCAACTAAGATAATCCACTGAAACAAGCTGAGAGCTAAAGGTCAGAAAAGAACACCTGTGTTCAAAAGAACTTACAGAGCTGGTAAAGGGCTTGGGGGCAAAATGGATATCATATTTTATTTTTATTTACAGGACCTATTGAGTTAGGGCTGGGGTCCTCTCTAGGCTCTTTGGTAAACTTGGCAAGCCTGAAAGAGAAGATAGCAAGTTACCTCAGCTTTAGTATTGCTAGTGCAAAAAAGGCTTGGTGAGAGCAAAGCCTGCTGAGCCCTGGCCACACCATGGTGTTACCTCTTGATTCCATTTATTTTCCTACACTTCCAACTGGTGACAGAGAAATGAGGTCAAAATTTCTTCTCTTAGTCCTGAACATGCTTAGTCCTCTGATAATCTCAGTTGTTTGAAATTGCATCTCTTCTACCCAGTGGTCTCTCAATCACTGAGAACAACTGTAGAAGATGTTAGGGTTTCTCTCTGGCTCATCTAAGTTCAGCAAAAAGGGTTGCTGCAAATACGTCAGTGTGCCTCAGTGCAGCCCCAGCTCTTTTTTGTCCCTGTCTTCTGGGCAAAGTCACCGCAGAGAAGAAAGGTGAGCCATGCAACCTATGAACCTTCTGGTGTTTAGCCTCTAGTGTGAATCAAACAGTGTCATCTAACTCTATACTTGTCCTTCTTTGAATTTCTCCGTGATAAAGGGACCCTAGACTTAGGCAAAACTAAAAGCAGTTGCTTGTCTCTCTAATTAACAGATCAGGTGTAGGTGTAGGTGTCCTTTTAATCTCCAACCATTCCACAGCTCACAAGAAGTCTGACAGCCAAAAGATAGCCAAGTGTTCAAAGTAAAAATGGTCTGGACTGAAAGTAAAAAAGCAATCATACATTAAGCTCCATTGTTGCTATTTAATGGAGCTTAATTTGCTTTTCAAAAGGCAGGTGCTCACCACCAAGGGAAATTCCCTGAGATACAGATGGCACTTGCATAGGGCTGGGCTGAAGACCAAGTGCCATCACTGAAGGCATCTTAAAAGACTCTAAATGCTTGTGCTTTGGCAACAGAATTGAATCATAAGTGACATTTTTAAGGTACTAAAATCAAATCACTTGCAGCAGCAGCAGAATGAACTTAATTTCCAAAACCTAAAGTGTCTGCATTTGCTAGCATTGAGCTGTTTCCATCAGTGTTTTCCAAGAAAACTGAACTTTTGTTGCCTGCTACCATTAATGTCTGTAAGATGCTGTGACAACAACTTCTCCATGTGTGTAAGTTTAGAAAATAAGGCCACCTTTCTTCTCATTCTGGTTTAATGACTTTCAATGGCTCCATTTATTTTGAAACAAGTTACAGCACAAGGCAATTTTGCCACTCGATAGCTTTTGGGTGCAATCTGTTTTTTGCCTTAGTAAATAGATGAAGCTCTCAAACAGCCTGAATTCTTTAACTGAAAAAAAGGGCTAGAGACAAATTTAAAAGGCAGCAAGCTTCTTCATCCATCATGACATTTTCAAAAAACAAACTAGAAAATCACACAATATATGGATTATGTACCAAGTTTTCAAAGAAAGGAGAAAACTGTAAAATCCTAATGAAACTATATCACTAAAGAGAGCCTATGGTAGTTACATTATCTTGTGACTGAAATATTTGTGCTGTGATGGAGTGCAAGTACTTTTTGCTGAACAAGCTGAAAATGCTGCCACAGGAGAACAGGCTGACTTCAGCTTCATTCAATTGCTTTGCTTTCAAGCAGTTTCTGATATTTCAAAGTAACTGACAGAATCAAGCCAAATTCACAAACTCAGTCACTCAAAAGGGTATAAATTATGACCTTTAAGATCAGAATGGATGTTTGTATCCATACTGTATTGTTGCAGTAGATGAAAATAATCAACTTCCACAGAGAGGAGCTGGTTTAAGGCTGCTGTGTGTGTGAAAGGGTGACGTGAATGCTTACAAAGAGCTCACCTGCAGGTTGTACCAAGTAATCTGATCAGTGGCTGTAACCAAGTCAACGATGACAGATTTGGTATTGCATCTAGATGTTTGGGATCAAATAGTGCCAGAAATGGTGTGGTGATATTGTAGGATTAATGTCAGACATCGTATCCAGCTTGCAGAGTGACATACATCATTATTGCAGTGGATATGACTTGAATTAGGCTTGCCCAGAGAACACTAAGAATACTACTGTACCGAGAAGTACCTATGGAACTGTTTATGAAACTACATATCAAGGGAAAAGTATCTTTCAAGAGATTCTATATTAAAGAGAAAAAATTTCCTGTGTGTCTTATCAAGAAGTATGATGTGGTACAGAGTGCCACCTCTAGAGATAAAATGTGTGATGCTGTGTGTGCCAGCAGGGATCCATGTCACACAGCAAGTAAAAAAACCTCCAGTGAGGAACTATGGAGTTACCTGACCATGTGGACAAAGCAGGAGTTAAAAAATATTATAAAGAAATATCAAGAGATGATAGCTTGAAGCCAGGATGTAATAGAAAATGCTTACTTGTTTTGTAGAAAAGAAAATGAGCTCTAAACAAGATAAATAGAAAAACACACAGACAGACAGAAAAGTAACCCAGGAGAGTAATAGGCCACTGACAACTTTTCAAAGGCTGGATTTTCAGGAACAGAAGACCATTCTTTATGAAACAAAGAAAGGTAGTATTTCCAGGCAGATGAAATCTGGAACTTACTCTAAATGAAAATCCAATGAGAGATTTTAAAGCTGGAGATACTGAAGTGGTCCCATGTCCACACTTACAAAGATGAAATCAGGTCCCAAGATTTGGCAAAGGAGTTTTCTTAGTACCTTCACAGAACTGAATCCATCCTACATCATCTCTCCCACCAGGATTTGAAGAATCCTGCTAGCTGATACTAGCTTGGAAGATACTCATCTTCCTGAACTGTAAAATGAATGTGACATATCACAAACACACATACTTTGTGCAGCCAAACCAAACATTACCTGGTTTTCCAATGACATGAATTTGCAGTTATTCCGGCATAGGCAAATAGGCAATGCCAGTATAAGGAAAGAGCTGATATTTGTCATTATACATCTCATCCAAAGCTGTGGTTCTTATCTATCTGATGCATGTGCTGGGATGTGTTCAAGGACAAAACTGATCACCTTCTACTTTGGTATGCAAGTCTGAATACTGACTTCAAGAAACCCAAGGCACAGCTCATCACTGAAAGCTGTTCAGACTTATATGTCATTCTCATATCTGCATTAAAAATGATTTAATGAATAATTTTGTTCCCAGACTGAATTCATACATTTTTAATAAAATGTAGGTTTATTCCAATCTTAGCATTCTTCAGCATTCTGTATACCAAAACTATGGAATGTTTAGTGTCCTAACTCATCATTTGACTAAGCTTACTGGAAGTATTGGCTCAGTTATGAATTCATTATCTTTTATTCCCTACATATCTCTGTGATGCAAATTTCTACAGCAATGAAATATGAGTGCTTTGATCCCAGATAATGTGGTATTAATACAACAATGAAGTTCATTATATTTCCAGATACCTTTTTTACTAACACTAAATTAATGTTTGAACTTCCTTGAGAGAGTCCTGCTGTTGCCTAAGTTTGGTTTGCTTGGTTGGCTTTTTTCCAAATTAATACAGTAGTTAAGATATTGGTGTTGGCGATATTATCAGGTGAAACTTTTACTTTTGTGTATCATCTGCTTGTGAAATGCTGGATTTTATGAATCACAGATTAATTATTGGTACTTACAGCTACACCTCTGGAAGTCCATCTGTCCCAAAAGTAAGGACTGCATAAATAAAGAACTCTTTTATATAGGAAAGGAAAGCCCATTCAAATGCCGTTCCCAGGATTCTAATGCCCTCCTGACACCCATCCCCTCACACTGTACATCTGAAATGTCTTAAAGGCCAGAACAAGGGCTGTGCAGCTGAAATAAGGAGGAGATTTTACCTTAGACTTTATACAATTCTCCAAATAAAGAAATAAATTATTCTGTCCATCGACAGTAGATAAGATTAAAAAAAAAAGGGGGGGGCTAAATTGCAGCAAGTGATAGATGGGCCTGACATTGGGAAAAACGTACTGAATGGATAGTGAAACTCTGGGACAAACTGTCCAGAAAAACTGTGGAGTATCTGCTGCTGGACGTTTTAAATGCCATTCAGACAAACATCCATCAGGATGGGGGATAGATAAACTAGGCAATCTCTTAAAATACCTTCCAGTTTTATTATTTTTATGATTCTGTGAGTAGGCTTGTCATACTGAAATATTTCTCTGATTAAGGCCTTGTCTCCTGTAAAGCTATTTATCCTTATGTTGCTAGAGACCTATGATGATGAATAAAAGACAGATGCCTAGTTTGTTCTCAGAAGCCAATTTTTCAGCCAGTTGGCATCTGGAGTTGCAGACAGATTTCCTACAGAGCTCAGTTCTAGAAATTCCTTTGTTTCAGATATAATGGGACTTTCTAGGTCAAGCATGCTGACATTTTCTACAAATATGCTTAAGTAAAGAACTCCCATCATGCTTAGACACAGGGCTGCATTCCTATAACTCACCTAGTTACAGAATGAGATCTCAGCTAATCCTCAACTTCACGTGGTTTCCACTGAGGTTTAAAACAGGGAAGTTTTGTAAGTTATTTGTAGTGAGACAAGGTCATGAATGAGATCATTAAGGAAGACCTTATAGCAGCCCTCCAGTACCTAAAGGAGGCCTGCAAGAGCTGCAGAGGGACTTCTGACAGGGGTTAAAGATCACTTTTCACAAGTGATAGAACAAAGGGTAATGGTATTAGACTGAAAGCAGGTGGGTTTAGATTAAATATTAGGAAGAAATTCTCCCCTGTGAGGGTGATGAGACATTGGGACATGTTGCTCAATGATTTGTGGATGCCTGGAAGGGTTCAAGGCCCATTTGGACAGGGCTTTGACCCACCTCATCTGGTGGGTGACATCCCTGCCCATGGCAGGGGAGATGGAACTAGATCTTTAAGACACCTTCTGACTCAAGTCATTCTTTGTTTTTATAATCAGTTGCTAAATCCCAATTGTAATATAGGAACTTGTTAAGTCATAGCAGGATTCAAAGATTAACTCACATTAAAGAAAATATTTCAAGAGTCATGGGGCCTAACACTAGCTGATACTGTTCCTGAGGCTCTCACATTAAGCCAGTCTGGAGGCACACTATGAACTGACAAAGATATAAGACAACCTATAGTTGTTCTTATGTTCTTAAAATGCATGAATGAAGTTTCTAAATTGATTCTGAAAATGAGATCTAGACTTTGAATTTAGCTGGTTTTGATTTAGGTGTCGTTTAGGTGTTTTTGACAAAGTTGCATTTAGGACTTTTCAAAAACTTCAAGGAAAGACTTAATGTGTACCCTAAAAAATGCTGCTGAAGAGGGATGGATGTGAGCATATGCATTCTTAGTTATATGTACTTTCAAACATATTTCTCAGCTCTTTAGCTACATCACAGCTACATAAGACAAACTGTCTTGGAGATTTGATCCTAAGTGAACAACTGTCCTAAATGAAATGCCCAGAGCAGGATGCTGAGAACAATGTTACTTTAAATCAAAGACTACAGCAAGAACTGTCTAGGATCTTAAAACAGTTCAGAGAAACTGTGGTACTAGCGTTGGTCTTAATACAGCTATTTTCTTATCCAGTAAAATTATCTTTTTGTTTGAGCTTTTATTTCTGCATTCTATTTTTGTTCCTGAATACACTGGTCTATTGGGGTTTTAAACAATTTAATTCTGAACATGAATTAAGATCTCTGACATCAAACACTTGCACGAATATCTTTGTGTCTTATTTGTGTTTCAGTTTTATTTCAAATCAGGTGCCTAACTTGTAGAATTGCAGAGCACTTGGATTTTAATTGTATCAAGCTCAGGCAAAAGTGACTATAAAAGCCTCAAAGAAAAAGAATAGTTTCTAAGTGCAAGTGAAAATATGTTGAGATTTACATAATGGATTTAGTCAGACATCCCTACTGTTTTATAGAGGGAAAAGTGCATGTGCTCAATAAATAAATTACAGTCTGACATCAGTAGGTTGCATCTAATTGCATTGGTAGCTCCATTTTTCCCCTCATGACTTAGGTGGGGTAGCATGTTGGAAAGCATATATTTTTTCATTATCCTATTTAATTGGTTTGATAAATCTGCTTATAGATGACAGAGTTTTTATTGCTTTTACCAAGCTACTTATATTTAAACCAGATCTTTTGTGTGTTTACATGCAAGATCTCAAAATATTTAAAAAAAAAAAGTTATTATTGTCTTTGGCTCAGATAGAACATGACCAATATCTTATTCTTTCACATACTCTGCCTTCAGGCTGCCTTGCTAGGTGCACTTTACATAGAGTCCACCTCCTAAATCTACTCACTTCAGGGAAGAGCTGGCTAAAGCACCTCCTTCCACCTCCACACTGCCCTCCAAGAAGGTGTTTTGATCTATCTTTCAACAATTCATTGCCAAAATGATATCCTTGAAATGCTGTTCAAATTCAGTGAATCTCACTTTAATAAGGCAAAGTACAATTTAGAAATTATTAAATTATTAAATCTATTTTTATGGAGACGGAACCATTCTTTAAAAAGGAAATGTATAGAAAATTGAGAGGTTTATATGTATTTATTTGGCTTCAATATTCCTTTATTCTCTTCCTTCATACTTTTCCCTGTGTTTTTCTGGACTTTTTTTTTTCTTATTATTTTAAAAAGGGTAAGAAGAATGGCTTAAATATGGTCAAAATTAGGAAAACCAAAAAATAGAACAATAATAAAAGTTTCTAGATAAATTAAATGAATTTATTTTGTTTTCTTTCTTTCCTCTTTTAATTAAGAATCTTTAGAAATGGCCTTTCCTGTCAAAATTTTCAACATTTTAATTTTGATTAAAAATACTGCTTCTATAAAAAGTTGCTTCTTTTCTCAGTTCAGCGCATTTATGCTCTGGAATAAAGGAGAAAATCTTATATATGTGTTATGTTTCCATTTGCAAAAGAAAACTAAAGCAGATTAGTGATTGTGTTACTAGAAGTCTGTATTGGGTTTGTACGACCAGGTTTTGGTAGCAGAGGAGCTACAGGGGTGACCTCTGTGAGAAGATGCCAGAAGCTTCCTCCATGTGCAGCAGAGCCAATCCCTGGTGTCTCTAAAGATGGATGTGCAGCTTGCCAAGGCTGGGCCCATCAGAAATCGTGGTAACACCTCTGGGGTAACAGATTTAAACAAGAGAAAAAAAAGTTACTGCACAGTTGAATTTGCAGCCAGAGATGAGCAGGGTGAGAATATGTGGGAGGAACAGCCCTGCAGACACCAAGGTCAGTGCACAAGGGGGGGCAGGAGGTGCTCCAGGCACCAGAGCTGGGATTTCTCTGCAGCCCGAGGTGCAGCCCATGGTGGGGCAGCTGTGCCCCTGCAGCCCAGGGAGGACCCCAGAGATGCAGAAATCCACCTGCAGCCCACGGAGGAGCCCAGGCTGGAGCAGGTGGATGCCTGAGAGGAGGCTGTGACCTGGTGGGAGACCCATGCTGGAGCAGGCTCCTGACAGAGACCTGCAGACTTGTGGAGAGAGGAGCCCACATTGGAGCTGCTTTCCTGGTAGGACTGGTGACCCCGTGGGGGACCCACCCTGGAGCAGCCTGTCCTTGAAGGAGTGCACCTTGTGGAAGAGTGACCCATGTTACAGCAGTTTGAGGAGGATTGCTGCCCGTGAGATGGACTCATGCTGGAGAAATTAGTGGAGCACTGTCTCCTGTGTGAGAGGCCCCACACTGGAGCAAGGAAAGCACTCCTCTCCCTGAGCTGTGGCAGAAAAAATGTGTGACGAAGTGACCATAACCTCCATTCCCTGTCTCTCTGCACCACTGGAGGAGAGCTGGGAAGGAGGGAAGGGTGCATAGAAGGTCTTATTTTACTTCTCATTATCCTGCTCTAATTTTCTTAGCAATAAATTCAATTAATATCTCTAATTTGAGGCTGTTTTGCCCATGACAGTATTTGATGAATGATCTCTCCTGGTCCTTATCTCAACTCATGAACCCTTTGTTATATTTTCTCTCCTCTGTCCAGATGTGGGGGGAGGTAGAAGTGGCTTTGGTGGGTGTCTGGCATTCAGCCAGCATGAACCCCCTACAAGGTCACAGACAGGATCTATTATGGACTGGATTTTGCCAGACACTGGATGCCTGCGGCTCGCCTCGCACTGAGTGAATTTAAGGCACTTGTCACATGACCTGCTCTTTTATTAGCTTAGTTGCAATGGAAAAGGCAGACCAGAAGCATCAGAAATGGAAAATGATGGCAGGAAAAGTCTGGCAGTTTGTTCCATGGGGTGATGGAAACTGCTATTCTGAAAGGCTCTCTGCGGAGGTAATGTAGAGGAAGATAGTAAGAGCAAAGGGAAATTAAGATTTCAGAATAATAGAAAATAATAAAAAAAGTGCACAAATTATTTCTGGAGCAATAACTGCTCTAAGAAAAAGGTATCAGCTCAGATGAATCACATCTACAAAAGGAGGGTAATTTTAAGTCATTTTATCAGACAAAGAGAAATAAGCGTTTTTAGAGAGTGATTCAGACCTTAGATAGATAGCATATCTTTCTCTCCTGTGAGACATCTCAAACCACATCATGAAATTCAGATTGAACAGAGCTGAGGTACAATGACTGAGCATTATTAGACTGGTCCTTCCAAAAGTTTCTCCTTAAGCTAGGACATGGGACGTCTGGTCCCAGCACAGGAACCCATGTAAAATCCAATAAACCTGAAAGAACTCTCTTCAGCCTCCAAAAGGACAATTTTGCTGCCTAAGCATAGCTCACTGCTTAGACCCTGCTCACTGCAGAGGGCTCCCTCCTGCTGCCGAGCGCCTGGTGATGGCCCGCAGACCACGCAGGCTATCCCTGAAATGCTTCTATGAGCCCCGCTATTTGTAGGAGAGCCCATCCTATTCTGAGCTCTAGTGCATTCCCCATATGCACCCTCCGAACCGATCAGTGACCTCAGTGCCTTTTCAGTAATTCAGCCTGTGTGTTTTGGCTTTGTCACCTTGGGAAAGGAGCCCTACGCAGTACCAAAGAGCTGCCCTTCCCACGGGAAGGATAAGGAGGAGGAGGTACATGTTGCAGGCTTTCCCATGTTTGCTGTGTCTTTTGTGGAAGCTTGATTTTCACAGGTGTATTTGCATCGGGAAGGTCCAGTCCTACAAAGGTGAAGTGCTTTTCAGTGGAAACTTTTCCCCCAAAGAGATTGCACTATCAAACTTTCCTGCATGAAAAAAGACATCTTTCCTCACTGAAATATTCTTCACACAGAAGATATTTTTGCCCTTTGCAATATAATGCAACTAAACACATGCTGCCTCCAACACGAGGCCACAAAAGAGGGCTGCTTCTTTTTATTCCCAGATTTTTAAGCTCACAGTGCTTCATGTTAGAAAATTCAGCCACAAGAGAGGATCGCTCGGAAAACCACCGCCTGATGAACATCTTGCTCGCGACCCCGAGACCGGACACTTGGCCCGACTCCCGCGGGATGCTCCGTGGGGGCGCACGCGTGGCCTGACCCCGCCGCGCCCTGACCACCGCCCCGCACCGGGCCACGACAGCCTTCTTCCGCGCACCCCCGGCAGCGGCGCTGCTCTGCCAGCGCCCCCTGCTCTGCTCTGCGCGGGGTGCGCTGCGCTGC